>SJYV01015136.1:326740-381887 GCA_006410875.1 Neotragus pygmaeus
TCTGCATATCTGAGGTTATTGATATTTCTCCCTGCAATCTTGATTCCAACTTGTACTTCTTCCAGCCCAGCGTTTCTCATGATGTACTATGCATATAAGCTAAATAAGTAGGGTGACAATATATAACCTTGACATACTCCTTTTCCAATTTGGAACCAGTCTGTTGTTCATGTTCAGTTATAACTGTGACTTCTTGACTTGCATACAGATTTCTCTGGAGGCAGGTCAGGTGGTCTGATAGTCCCATCTCTTTAAGAATTTTCCACAGTTTGTTGTGATCCACACAGTTAAAGGCTTTGGTATAGTCAATAAAGCAAAAGTAGATTTTTTTCTGAGATATTTGATATCTGGTTCCTCTGCCTTTTCTAAATCCAGCTTGAACATCTGGTAGTTCTCAGTTCATGTACGGCAGCCTGGCTTGGAGAATTTTGAGCATTACTTTGGTGGTGTGTGAGATGAGTGCAATTGTGCAGTAATTTGAGCATTCTTTGGCATTGCCTTTCTTTGGGATTGGAATGAAAACTGACCTTTTCCAGTCCTGTGGCCACTGCTGGTTTTCCAAATTTGCTGGCATGTTGAATGCAGCACTTTAACAGCATCATCTTTTAGGATTTAAAATAGCTCAACTGGAATTCCACCCCTTCTACTAGCTTTGTTCATAGTAATGCTTCCTAAGGCCCATTTGACTTCGCATTCCTGGATGTCTGGCTTTAGGTGAATGATCACACCATCATGATTATCTGAGTCATGAAGATCTTTTTTGTATAGTTCTTCTGTGTATTCTTGACACCTATTTTTAGTATCTTCTGCTTCTGTTAGGTCCATACCATTTCTGTTCTTTATTGTGCCCATCTTTGCATGCAGTGTTCACTTGGTATCTCTAAGTTTCTTGAAGAGGTCTCTAGTCTTTCCCATTCTACTGTTTCATTAACAGTGCCCAAAGTCTCTGAACCACCTATGTTACTATTCTCTTATGGTCCAGGAGAATATTCCCTCATAGTGTGTCTCCCCATATCTAGAGTTACACTAGTACAATCATTGATCTCTTATAGAACTATATATCATCATTATATCAGAGGTTCAGTTACACATATGGTAATGCAAGAAACAACAATTTTGTAAAGCAGGCAATATAAAAAGCAAGTTACCAGATGAGTGAGGTCATAAGTAAAAATGTAAGTCAAGAACTTTGCTCCCCAGAAATAAAACAAACCAAAAAAAAAGTAGAGAAAGCTTTGCATCAGAGCACTCCTCAGTTACAGCAGACCCTCGAACAACACGAGTGCAAACTGCATATAAAATCCACTTATACGCAGGCTTTCCTGGTGGCTCAGATGTTAAAGAATCTGCTTGCAGTGTGGGAGACCTGGGTTCGATCCCTGGGTTGGGAAGATCCCCTGGAGAAGGGAATGGCAACCCACTCCAGTATTCTTGCCTGGAGAATTCCATGTACAGGGAGCCTGGTGGGCTACAGTCCATGGAGTTGCAAAGAGTTGGACACAGCTGAGAAACTAACACTAACTATNGGTTGGGAAGATCCCCTGGAGAAGGGAATGGCAACCCACTCCAGTATTCTTGCCTGGAGAATTCCATGTACAGGGAGCCTGGTGGGCTACAGTCCATGGAGTTGCAAAGAGTTGGACACAGCTGAGAAACTAACACTAACTATACCTGATATACCGTATTACTGCACCATCCAAGGTTGGTTGAATCTGTGGATGCAGACCCATAGATACAGAGGAAACTTGGTCACCAAGGGCCTAACTATACACGAGACACAGATTTTCAACAGCACAAAGGGTCGGGTCCCCTTACCCTCACATTGTTCAAGGGTCAACTGTATTTTCTACAACTGAAGAAGGGCCCCAGGGATTTGAACACCTATGAGTGCCAGGTGCTTAAAATCTGAGTCACAGAAAGGCCTGGGACAACCCAGTGTTCTAGAGAAGAGCCTTTTTGGGGGCGTGGGAAACAAAAAGTGATTGGATTGACCAGGAATTATTAACAGTGGTTGTGAGCAAGAAGGAACATCAGTTTTCTTCCCAGAAGTTTATAGTTCTTTAAATTCTGCTTGAAATAGTAGCCTTCTAACCTGTTTTATTAATTTTTATTACAAGGAGATTAATTGCAATGCTTGTACATATTGATAACAAGTGCTTTTAATGCTTAACTGTCTGAAATTAGGTATTCATTTCCCACAAACCAAAACCTATAAAGTAACAGAAAATGATATTGAGGGTGTTTCTAAAGATAGTCATTATATATTTTCAGTCTGGATACTTAGCACAGGTCAGTGTCTATTAAGAATATGGCACTGTGGATTATTATTACTGAAATGAGCACTTTCAATAATTGACAGTGCTTGAACAATGAACTTCCAATTCTACTGTTGCCAGTTATTAATTTTAATATTAATTATTAATTTAATATTTTGTGATTTAATATGTTGACATTAAAAGTCATATTATATCAAATGGACACATTTTATTTGATTTGCATATATCAATTACCCTAGATATGCAAAGCAAGTTACCCAGATGTTCTCATTGTATAAAAAAGATAAGTTTTTGAGAACTGACAAATGCAGTCTAAAAAATATAATGAATCTCACTCATTTTTTGGCCTTTGAAGGATTATAAAGGAGTCAGGCATTTGGCTTCCTGTTCTAGTTCATTCTTTAGAATCGAATGCAGCTGGAGGCCAGAAGGGCAGCACCTTTCCGGCCAGTTTCCTTTTGAATATCAGCAGTCTCAGAGTTCCCACACCTCCAGTGGGACATTCCGAATGTCATGCCTCGGGATTCCACAATGTAGAACACTTAAACCCCACCTCGTGTTTCTTTCTGCCACGTTTCCGCCACGTACAGCCACACTCCTCTGCACACAAAGCCCACTGTGTTGCTTTTGTCTGCTGTGGGCCAACTACCCCACACAGATTATGTTGAGGGCCCAGCATCCCACAATGGCAGGAGGTTCCGTCTCAGACTGTTTAAAGACGAGGTTCAGACTCTCTGGGTTCAAGCCCCGAACCACTCATTCACCAACTTGCAATCTTGAGCAAGGCTTTTCAAAGCCTCATTTTACTTATATGAAAAATAAGTGTAATATTAATAGAATTGCTGATTCAGATGGTAAGGAATCTGCCTGCAGTGTGGGAGATCCCAGTTTGATCCCTGGGTTGAGAAGATGCCCTGGAGGAGGAAATGGCAAGCCATTCCAGTATTCTTGCCTGGAAAATTCCATGGATGGAGGAGCCTGGTAGGCTACAGTCCATGGGGTCGAAAAGAGTTGGAAATGACTGAGCGACTACACTTTCACTTTCAAAATTTAAACAGGTTAGGTGCTTAAGAAACTTGATAAGTGCTTAAGAAATATTGGCTGTTGAATGAGATAATGAATGTACAGTAACAGTAAGTCGCTCAGTCGTGTCCGACTCTTTGCAACCCCATGGACTGTGGCCTACCAGGCTCCTCCCTCCATGGGATTCTCCAGGCAAGAGTACTGGAGTGGGTTGCCATTTCTTTCTCCAGGGGATCTTCCTTATCCAGGGATCAAACCCAGGTCTCCCGCATTCCAGGCAGACGCTTTAACCTCTGAGCCACCAAGGAAACCAGTGACTGGCATATAGTAAGCAGAGTTAGCCTAATTCTGCCTTCCCCAGCTCACATGGCCTTTTGCCATCCTGGGGATCGCCTTGGTAGCCTTGTAACAGATATAGTTCATTGTATTTGTATCAATGCCTTCCGTGGGTTGTCAGCTGTTTGAGTTGATGTTGTTGATGTTGCCAAGTACATAATAGATGTTTAATGTGGCTTTTTTCCCCCTCTTTCTTTTTTATTTTTTAAATTATGATAGTACAATAACACATTTATAGGAGACTTGGAAAATACAGAACAAGATTACATCTGGTTCCACTAAATATTACAATTATTTTTTTAAGTAGATAAATTAAGATTTTTAGTTGGAATTTTAATATCAAACTCTTGAAAATTAATAGAATGAATATACAGTGAAGTAGAAGGATATAGTAGACCTGAAAAGCACCAAGAACCACTTCAACATAATTAAGATTTATACAATTTTCACACAATAGGATACAAATTCTACTCAAGTTCCCATAGACTATAAACTAGGACACACTGGAACATATCCAGGTACATAAAACAAGGTGCAAAAATGTCATAGTCTAGTGGTACTGAAAAGCAGAGACATCACTTTGCCAACAAAGGTCCATACGTGAAGCTATGGTTTTTCCAGTAGTTAGGTCCAGATACAAGAGGTGGACCGTAAAGAAGTCTAAGCACCAAAGAATTGATGCTTTTGAACTGTGGTCCTGGAGAAGACTCGAGAGACCCTTGGACAGCAAGGAGAGCAAACCAGTCAGTCCTAAAGGAAATCAACCCTGAATATTCATTGAAAGGATTGTTGCTGAAGCTCCAACACTTTGGTTACCTGGTGCCAAGGGCCAACACATTAGAAAAGACCCTGATGCTGAGAAAAATTGAGGGCAAGAGAGGAAGGGAGCAACAGAGGATGAGATGGTTGGATGGCATCATTGACTCAGTGGACATGAGTTTGAACAAACTCCAGGAGATAGTGAAGGACAGTGAAGCCTGGTGTGCCGCAGTTCATAAGGTTGCAAAGATTCAGACACAACTTAGTGATTGAACAACAACAAAAACAGAAGTATTGGAATCATACAGAGTCTGTTCGCTTATCACTGTGGAATTATTAATATGTTAGAGGTCAATATCAAAAGATATTTGAAAATAATCCATTTATTTTCAAGTGACATTTTCCAAGAGAGATCTTTGACTTAGCCACTGAAGATGCTTAATGTGGTTTTGAATCGGGAAGAGTCCTTGGAGGATGAGGCACCTCCGTTCAAAGGGGTTACACATCATCATTCCTTCTCTGGTGGCACCCTCGTCTCAGAACATGCCTGCAGACCTCCACTTATCCACTGTTGGACATAAAATTTTATCCTACCTAGTTAGGAGTTGAGATCAAAAGCAAAATGAAGTGTAGAACAGTGAAGAGATGCGAATCCTTGGTATCAGGTCTGCCAGAGAATGATGGAACCCCGACTCCCAGTCAGTTCTCTGATCTAGGCCCCAATTATAGGTCCTGGGAGGATGTCAAACGCTCTCGCGCTGTGTATCCTGGTGGGCCAGGTCTATGGTGATGCAGTCTCCTGGGTTTATCACAAAAAATCCCACGTCCTGGGAAAACCCTCCATCCCTGTTGTGGGGGGACAGTAGGACACTCTGTCAGACCTCCGAGTGGGAATACAGTTGGGGTTCAGAAGCAGGGACGAGGTTACCCTGGAAGCCCAGTGAGGAAGGCCAGCACGTCCGTCTGTGCACAGGGTCTGCCTCACGGCTCCCGTTTGGCCCCGCCGGTCAGCAGCAGCCTGGGAACCGGGGACACACGGGATTTCCATTCAGTCTCCAGCAGGGAGAGGAGGCTGGAGCACTGACAGATATGACAAATGATTCTGTTCTCCTGTAAAGGCAACAGCTGAGGGTGATTGGAACTCGAGCAAGTTCACAGTCAAGGAAACGAGCCCAAATGATGCTGGTAATTAGCAAATGGGCCAGGCCCTGATTGAATAAGCAGGCTGCTGGCTGACCTGGCTGCCTGGGAGTCAGCTGACAGAATGGCGCTAATCAGGCGCAGTCATTAGCCAGCACCGGGGAGCAACAGTGTTTTGTTAGCTTTTCACTAAAGACAAAAGCAGACTCAGAGAGGGCTGTTAGCCATGCAGAAGTTGGTGAATAAAGAACAGAGGAGGGAGGAGGAGGAGAGAGGTTGGCGAGGCAGGCAGGAAAGACAGGAGGGTTCTTGTTCATCCTGATGACCTGCTCACCCCTGGGTGACCTTGGTCCAGCACTTTCACCATCTCTCTCCAGGGCTCCATTGTCTTATTTCTAACAATGATTATACCATCAGCTACCGTGTAGAGGTGCTGCCATGAAACCAAGTGTCAGCACAGGGCTGTTCCGTTACTTAATAGCAGAGCTTTCCAGGTGAGGCTAGTGGTAAAGAATCTGCCTGCCAATGCAGGAGACACAAGAGATGCATTGATCCCTGGGTCAGGAAGATCCCCTGGAGGAGGAAATGACAACCCACTCCAGTATTCTTGCCTGGGAAATCCCATGGACAGAGGAGCCTGGAGGGCTACAGTCCATGGGGCTGCGAAGAGTCAGACATGATTGAGCGCCTGAGAACACTTGGGCCATGAGTCTGCATGCATGCCAAGTCGCTTCAGTTGTGTCTAACTCTGTGCAACCTTATGAACAACAGCCTGCCAGGCTCCTCTGTCCACGGGCCTTAGGAGCTTTTACATTAAGTTTGTGTTTCTCAATAGGAGTCCACACACAGCTGCATCAGAATTTCTTGGAGGTGATATTTTTTAATGTACTTACCCAAGCCTCACCCCAGATACACCAAATCAGAATTATTGAGCTTAGTGCCCAGGACCAAGCACCCTAGGTCTCCATTGCAAACTTTTTAAAAATAGATAGCCGTGTATTTATTTGGCTGTGCTGGGCCTTAGTTGCTGTACATGGAATCTTTAGTTGTAGCATGCAAAGTCTTAGCTGTAGCATGTGGGATCTAGTTCCCTGAGCAAGGATCAAACCCGGGTCCCCTGTACTGGGAGCTCAAGGGTGTTAGCCACTGGAACCCCAGGGAAGTTCCTTCCTCTCAGATACAATGTGCATATGAATCAACTGGGCATCTCACCACAGTGCAGATTCTGATTCTGTGCCCCTGATAAATGCTCAGTTCATTTTGCCCTCAGGTGATCTCAGTGCTTCTCTGAGGGAGGCAAGACTCTAGATGACAATTACTCTCAAATTAGGAAATTTCTCTTGTTAGCACATCATCTCCTCTCCTCAAGGGTAGGGGTGACTAGCTCAGTGAGGTGGGCAAGTGAAGCCAAGAAGAAAAATCTAAGGATCAGTTTTGGCCAAGAATATTCCTCAGGATGTTGATCCCAAGAACTGATCAGTGAAAAACGGATTTTCTTTTCTTGATCAAATGAGTTTACAAAATGCTGTATCACCCCCACCCTTTGAAGACTCAAGATTTACAGAGCAAAGACCTTGAGAAGTCATCCAGTGGAGAAACTGGTTCGGTTTTCTGTAGCGCCATCCCCACTCCCACTTTAATTGCATTTGGCTGCTGAAGTCTTTTTTTCCGTAGTATTTACTTATTTGGCTGCATCAGGTCTTAGTTGGAGCAGGGAGGATCTTCACTGTGTGTCACATGGGATCTTTCGTTGTGGTGCACGGGATTCTCTAGTCGTGGTATGCTCCTGGGCGCTAGGGCTCAGGAGTTGTGGCATGTGGGCTCAGTTGCTCCAGGGCATGTGCCATCTTAGTTCCCAGACCAGGGATTGAACCCATTTCCCTTGCATTGCAAGGCAGATTCTTAACCACTGGACCACCAGAGAAGTCCTAGAAATTTTTTCTTATTACTCATTAACATCTCATGGAGATCGTGACCCAAGGAACAAATTGGGGGCAACATTGTTCCTTTGTGGTGTGTTTCTCAGTTTTGAGTGTTCCCTCCTTGCCTCCACCCTGGCCCCAAGCCCACCCCCACCACTGCTGATGGGATGAGGAAGAAAGAAGACTTAGAGAGGGAGATGGGAAGTAAATAAAAGTCCTCATACAGGAGGACCTCAGGGAAAAAAGTAACTCAGCTTCATCCATTCTCACTCCTCAGCCCTTCCACTTCACTGTGTGCACCCCATCATTCAGTCGTCATTATGTGCATGGTACACACGCATTTTCAAGAAATAAACAACAGCTCCATTTCTTGAGTTCCAGATGTTTCATTACACTGTTTACATGTGTTATTTCATCTGCTTCCTACACTTGTTATCTTTAGTTCAAACTGGCGTGGTGGGCAATTTCTCAACATCAAACCCATGTTCCTCTCCATCCCTCATTACTCTCCTTACTGCCATCTTATCATCCCCAAGCTTCCCCAGCTCTCCCAGTTTGTAGGCAGTGACTCTTGGCTAACGATTGAGGTTCATGCACCAAGTGATTTTAGGCTTCAGCCACCAGAACTGCTGCTTGAAAAATGGGTGCTTTAGGACCAGATGGAAGAACAGCAGTTTGCAGACCAAAGACTTGGAAAGCCTTGTCTCATACAGATCCAGCACGGCTCATCTCAGCCCAGACACACGATGACCTTGTGTTCCCCTAAGAGGTGGCCAGGGCCTGCCCATGCACGCCAGGGGGACACTTGGTGAGTGCGGTAGCCAAGGTTGGCCTGAAATGGCAAGGTCAGGTCACGACTGTGAAAAGAAGCAGACCCTCTCACATGCGCCAGAGCCACTACCTCAAATAACTAGCAAGGAAGAGCCATTGTGAGGCTTCTGAAAGGACCTTTTGTTTGGCAGCATCATCTGTGCAGGGCCTGAGGGTTGCTTCTTGTCAGGCGGGTTCTCTCACTTCCAGCCAAATGGTCCCAGCATGGACACAGGCATTGGAGAACAAAGAGCCTCAGCCGGTGAGTCTGGCCATTTGGCATTGACAAGCATGCTTCCACTATGATGTTGTGGTATTTGTTGTCTGATGCTGAGCAAGGCATTTAATGTCTCTGGGGCTGTCATCCGTATGTGAACGAGATCATACCGAGAGTCCCCCCACAGCTTGACTTACGGAGAGTATCATCTTTGACACAGTGTGTCCCCAGCCTTATTGTCTCTGGTCCAAATTGACCTTTCCTTTTTGCTTAATGGTGTCTTCATGAATTAAGACTTCCCTGGTGGCTCAGATGGTAAAGTGTTTACCTGCAATGCCGGAGACCTGGGCTCGATCCTCGGATCGGGAAGATCCCCTGGAGAAGGAAATGGCAACCCACTCCAGTACTCTTGCCTGGTAAATTCCATGGACAGAGGAGCCTAGTAGGCTACAGTCCATGGGGTCGCAAAGAGTCAGACAGGACTGAGTGACTTCACTTTCTTTCTTTCATGAATTAAAGCCCAGCATGCCAGCACAGCAGGTATACCTGGCATGGAGAGTAGCTGGAGTTTTGCATTTGTGAGACTTTATCAGTTTAGATGGAATGTGTGTGTCTGTGTGTCCAGCATGGCATCAACTGGAGGTAGTTGTTCAGGGCAACCCAAATGCCCACAGCTGAGTGGAAGAGCCTGCCAGAGACCATTTTAGGCGCTTTGGCAGACATGTTCTAAAGTGTCGATTTGAAAAGTAGCACAGGAATGTGGGATTATTTTCAATGAACTGCATTGTGCCGAGTTAGTGGGCTCAATGGGGCAAAATCTGCCACATGTTTTTGTCAGTCCCATTTATTCACCCTTTGCTAATGTCCAGTAAGCTTTTGCTTCTGGTTTGTGGGATGGAAAATGGTTGGTTTGGGGTTTTTTGTTTTGTTGTTGTCTTTTAACTGGGTCGGAGTGAAATATGGTTTGCTTTATTTCAGAGCCTATAATATAATCAGTTAGAGTTGAACACGATGCCCATGGAAAATCTCAGCACATAATATTAAGTAATAAAATCAAAATTCAAAACTGTATTGGAAAATCACTCTAATCATTGTATATCTACTAGGGTGTCATATCTCTACTATGATTAGAGTCATCTAATCATAGATGAAAAAGGAAATATGGCAAATACATGCCTATTGAACTTTTTAAGTTTTCTGTCACAACATGTATCACTTTTATAATAAGCAGGAAAATCAAACATTATGCTTTAAAAAGCTTGACCAACAAAGACCAAAGCTGAACATGACAAGTAGGCTGTGTACCCAAGGGCCAAGGGCTCTGAGTGAGCTCTCTCTGCCTCTGGTCATGCCCTCTGCACCCCCTTCTCAGACATGCGGTGATGGAGACCTTCAGAGAGGCAAGGTGGTCTGCAGGTGACAGTGATGCTGAGAGGAGTGGCCAGTGGTGGTACATGCCCTTTCTGGATGCACTTGGAGAGGGGTGTGCATAGTCAAATGGACTAAACAATTTCCTAAATGTGGGGTGGTCCCTCCTGGAGTGGGAAATTCAGCCATCTTTGTGAACACTGAGGTGATATCTTTATAGTGCATGCATGCTTAGTCACTTCAGTCTTGTCCGACTCTTTGTGACCCCATGGACTATAGCCCACCAGGCTCCTCTGTCCATGGGATTCTCCAGGCAAGAATACTTGAGTTGTTTGCCATGCCCTCCTCCAGGGGATCTTCTCAACCCAGTGATCATACCTGGGCTCCTGTGTTGGCAGGCAGNTCTTTGTGACCCCATGGACTATAGCCCACCAGGCTCCTCTGTCCATGGGATTCTCCAGGCAAGAATACTTGAGTTGTTTGCCATGCCCTCCTCCAGGGGATCTTCTCAACCCAGTGATCATACCTGGGCTCCTGTGTTGGCAGGCAGGTTCTTTACCACTAGTGCCACCTGGGTAGCCCCATGTTTACAGTAGGCATACACTTTTCACGTTAAAGCCCCTTTTCTAAGTGAGAAGATCTAAAGCACATGATGAAATCTACAGATCACCCACATGTAACGTGTTCAGCCGTGCAGGGACAGGCTTTGTCTGGGCACCTCACTGCAGAGGGTACCATGCATGACTGATGGTTTTGATTGGAATTTCTCCTATCCAAATTCCTCTGCTTAACTAGGTCTAAGAGATTGTTGTTTCTTTCTAAGTTCAAGTTTCAAAAGAGATTTGTTGCAAAGAGATTAATCCATACTTGTGGAGTGGTCTATATATAGATTAGTAAATGTAAGCATAAGTGTATGTATTTACAACTACAAATAAAATTTAGCTGAAACTATGCTGTGGATCTAGAGTTAATTCCAATCCTTTCTTGCTAAGGCATTAGCAAAACTCAAGACCAGAAGTGACTATCCTGGTCTCAATCAGGTTCTTGTTTTGTCTTTTGTGCACATTTTTCTTCTCAGAGAGGACCCTTCTCTTTTCCTGTCTCTCAGTTTAGTTCAGTTCAGTCGCTCAGTCGTGTCCGACTCTTTGTGACACCATGGACTGCAGCACGCCAGGCTTCCCTGTCCATCACCAACTCCCGGAGCTCACTCAAACTCATGTCCGTTGAGTTGGTGATGCCATCCAACCATCTCATCCTCTGTTGTCCCCTTCTCCTCCTGCCTTCAATTTTCCCTAGCATCAGGGTCTTTTCCAGTGAGTCAGTTCTTTGCATCAGGTGGGCAAAGTATTAGAGTTTCAGGGTCAACATCAGTCCTTCCAATGAACAGTCAGTACTGATTTCCTTTAGGATGGACTGGTTGGATCTCCTTGCAGTCCAAGGGACTCTCAAGAGTCTTCTCCAACACCACAGTGCAAAGGCATCAATTCTTCACCACTCAGCTTTCTTTATAGTCCAACTCTCACATCCATACTACTGGAAAAACCATAGCCTTGGCTAGACAGATGTTTGTCGGTAAAGTAATGTCTCTGCTTTTGAATATACTGTCTAGGTTGTTCATAACTTTCCTTCCAAAGAGTAAGCGTCTTTTAATTTCATGGGTGCAATCACCATCTGCAGTGACTTTGGAGCCCAAGAAAATAAAGTCTGCCACTGTTTCTACTGTTTCTCCATCTATTTGCCATAAATTACTCTCCATCTATGTTGCCATCTATTACTCCATCTATTTGAAGTAATGGGACCAGATGCCATGATCTTAGTTTTCTGAATGTTGAACTTTAAGCCAACTATTTCACTCTCCTCTTTTCACTTTCATCAAGAGGCTCTTTAGTTCTTCTTCACTTTCTGCCATAAGGGTGGTGTCATCTGCATATCTGAGGTGATTGATATTTCTCCCGGCAATCTTGATTCCAGCTTGTGTTTCATCCAGCCCAGCCTTTCTCATGATGTACTCTGCATATAAGTTAAATAAGCAGGGTGACAATATACAGCCTTGACGTCCTCCTTTTCCTATTTGGAACCAGTCTGTTGTTCCATGTCCAGTTCTACCTATTGCTTCCTGACCTGCATACAGATTTCTCAAGAGGCCGGTCAGGTGATCTGGTATTCCCATCACTTTCAGAATTTTCCACAGTTTATTGTGATCCACATAGTCAAAGGCTTGTCTGACTACACCCCCTTCTCAGACATGCAGTGGCATAGTCAATAAAGCTGAAATAGATGTTTTTCTGAAACTATCTTGCTTTTTTTGATGATCCAGGACCCATGTTTCATCCTTGTTCACACCATCTGTATCTCTGGATTGATCATTCCTTTGTAAGTGGATTGATATTCTAATCATTCAACAATTAACTTCCTGCTTTAAATTTTTTAAGTACAGAATCTTGAAGCATTAGCATATATTAATAACTCATATTATTTCTGTTCTAATTTGCTATTACATACTTCTGTCTAATTCATATGTCATATCATCCTCTAGTTCGGCAGGTACACCCAATACAGGCAGCTGAAGAATACCAAGACCTCCCAGCCACACTCTGCCTTCTTTCTTTACCTTTGCTGAGTGGGAATGGTTTATAGATGGCTTCTGATTTTAATTGGAAGAGAGTCATTTCTGATGCACATGCATACTCAGTTGTCTGACTCTTTGTGACCCCATGGACTATAGCCTGCCAAGTTCAACTGTGCATGGGATTTCCCAGGCAAGAATACTCGAGTGGATTGCCATTTCCTTCTCCAGGGAATCTTCCTGACCTAGAGATTAAACCCACGTCTCCTGCATTGGTGGATCTTTACTGCTGCACTACCCAGAAAGCCCATCATTTCTAGACCATTCAGTAGATATTTATTACCTTCTGACCATGTACTAGAAATTGGGGTCACTGCTTTTCAAGGAATTCACTGGAAGTCTTCCTCCTACCTTGTCATTATTTTGACATCCTCCAAATTATTTCTCCCAGAATCTACTAGTTCTAAGAGATGTCAGAGGTATTATGTGAAAAGGGGGGTTCCATGGTCCAATAACTATGGGAAACTGAATTAATAAAACTATTCTGGTTTCATTAATACCCTAATATGGATCCTAATTCCCCAAGCAAGATATAGAACATACAGATATATGTGACCAGGAAATTCTTTCTCTCCAGAGTACTTTGTGGATCTAAGGCTTTGAAGTACCCTTTGGGAAATTCTAACTATACAGTCACCTTTTGTATTACAAAGCCAGTCCTCTTCTGGTTGCTGAGGGTCTGTTAATAAGCATCTGTTGAAAACCTACTATATGTCAGAGACTGTGCTGAGTGCCAAAGTGACCATCAAAGACACATCTCCATTCTTTAAGGAGCTCGTGGCTTTAAAGAATCATATCTTTCAACCCACATTAATTAGAATTGCACTGTCCAATACACTAGCCACTGGCTACTTGTGGCTATTTACATTTAAATTAATTAAAATTAAATAAAAATTAAAATTAGTTTCTTAATCTTACTAGCCACATTTCAAGTGCTCAGAAACCACATATATATCTAGTGGGTATTGTGTTGGATAGTGAGCATCTCCATCATCATGGAACGTTTTTTTGGATACTACTAATTAAGAGAGTCTAGCCTCAAGCATTACTTCCTACCATATTAATACCCTGTCCAATCGCCAGTGGATGCCAGATGTGTTCAAAACTGTCCCCATGCTGCCTTAATGAGGCATTGCTGTGTAGCTCTTTGAACATATACTATGGTCTGCTTCTCTTTGCTGGAAACTTCTCCCCCAGCTTGCAGACGAAGAATGGATAGAACTCAAAACCATCTGCTCACTGTTTCTCTCTAGGTCTCATGTCAGAATCTCCATCTCAGGGAGCTGCTTATTTCCTCAGGAAGGCTCATAAATTACAAATTGATTACAAATAGTATTTATACTTTACTGTGTCTGCATTTTTGGAAATCGCTGCAGAATGTCAGTCACAGCAGAAATTAATTCATCTTCATGAGCATTTGTATGAACGTGTATGAATAGTCACTGTGGCTTGATGCCCATATACTCAATATAAGTCTGCCAAATTTTTGTCTGCTATGTGTGGTCTAGACTAGTTCAAATTTCCCAGCAGACAAGAGTAGATTCTTTGTCAAATGAATTAGCTTGGGATTTGAATGTAGGAAGGTTTTACTTATTGAAATATAACAATATATCTTCTCTCACCACTCACCTGTCTGACCACAATAAAAGCATGAGGATAAGGTTATAGACAGTTCTTATCCTAGGGACTTGTGTGGTCCCTGTGTGGTCCTCGGGACACCTCCCACCTTGAATTATTATTATTATTATTATTATTATTTGTTGCCTCACCCTGTGGCTTGTGGGATCTTAGTTCCCTGACCAGGGATGGAACCTGGACCCCCTTCAGTAGAAGCTCAGAGTCCTAACCACTGGACTGCCAGGGACCATGAGGTAATTTTGTAGATAAAGGTCAGCTATCCAGGCCATCAACAAGGCCAGTTAAGCCATAATGTCATACTGGAACATGGTAGTAATCACTATGAACTTCATGAGATTACTATGATGTTGTGAATCTGAGTGTAACTGGACCAGTAATTTAGAGTAAATGCATACTGGTAGATCTGGATGAAGAAAGAGCGATGCAGATGGCTCCCAAATGGAACTTTTAGAGTTCCGTGAATGAGCCATGTCCCCTCAGCTCCAGGCCATAAGTACATGCGAGTCCCTCGGCTCCACACCTCCTCTGTCCTGCTCATCCTGCAAGTCTCCCTCAGAGACGAGGTCTCTTCACTCTTCATCGTGTTAGTCCCGCCAGCTGCTCCCAGAGCCCCAAAGAGGGCAACCACAACGAAAGCCACAGACAGCATCTCCAAGGACTAGCGTCAGAAGTGACCAGCCACTGTCCCACCACTCTCATTCGTCAGCAGTGAGTCACCAAGTCCGGCCAACTCTGAAGGGGAAGAGAACTAACCTTTCTCTCTCCCTCGAAAAGAGGAGCTAAGAACTTTTAGACATTTTTTTAGACCACGACAGAGACCAACCTTTTTTTAACTGGTGATATTTGTCTTTGGCCCCTGTATTTGCTTCCCTTTCTTCTCTTATGTGCTACCTCCTGAGCTCAGCTCTGCCATCTCCCCAACGTGCTCCTTCCTGCATAAATCACCTGCCTTGGTGAAAATTCCCCTTACCTCAGTTTGGTCATTTCCTTTTTGCCTTGCTGGCCAAGTTCTTTGAAGAAGGCCATCTAGCCAATTGTCTTACTTTCTCACTTCCCTTTCACTTCGTTCCAGAAACCAGCTCTTTTCTCTGGAAGTGGTACCCGGAAGGCCTGTGCACTTACTTTTGAAACAGAGAAGAAACATGAACAGTATAATTCACTAATAATTCATACTATGGATAATTCTGAAAAACATTGTGCTGAGCAAAAGAAATCAGATATAGAAAGTTCATATGGTTTGATCCCACTTCTATCAAATTCTAGAACAGTCTAAACTAATCCACTGTGTCAGAAAGCAGATCAGTGGTTGCCTGGGCCAAGGGTAGGGGTTGGGATTGACTGCAAAGGAGAAAAGAGGGAATTTTCTCAGACGTGATAGAAACATTATATATCTCAATTGTGGTGGTTACCTGGGAGCATATATCCATCAACACTCATCAAACTGTGCATTTATTTATTTTTTTAACGTTTTTATTTATTTTTGCCTGTGCTGGGTCTTCACTTCTGCTTGGGCTTTTCTCTCGTTGTGACCAGCAGGGGCTACTCTGGTTGCAGTGCACGAGCTTCTCATTGCAGCGGCTTCTCTCGTTGCAGACCACAGGCTCTGGAGTGCTTGGGCTTCAGTAGTTGCAGCATGCAGGCTCAGTGGTTACGGCACACATGCTCTAGAGCACTGGCTCCACAGTTGTGGCACACGGGCTTAGTTGCCCTGCAGCATGTGGGACCTTCCCAGATCAGGGATGGAACCCATGTCTCCTGCATTGGCAGGCAGATTTTTTTTTACCACTGAATCACCAGGGAAGCCCAAACTGTGCATTTAAATAGAAGCATTTTGTTAAAAAGCAAGCATACCTCAATCAACTTTATTTTAAAGTATGCTTCGTAAATGTATCCAACATATTTTTTTAATTTTTAATTTTATATTGGATTATAGTTGATTAATAATTTGTGATAATTCCAGGTGTACAGCAAAGTGATTCAGTTATACAGATACACGGATCCTTTTTCAAATTTTTTCCCCATTTAGGCTGTTACATAATATTGAGCAAAGTTCCCTGTGCTATATACAGTAGGTTCTTGGGCATCCAACTCATTTAGAAAACAACTTCAGTATTCACAAAAGCAAAGTTTTGACAAGCCTTTGCTGAAACTTCTGTCTTTCTACGCCTAGGTAGCTAGAGACAAACTGAAAGGAAAAGTAGCAGCCTATCTCTAAGAGTCAATTAGAATATCTGCATTTTCAGTTGGTTATAATAGAAGTAATTCATGAGATTGGAGACTCCCCTTCCCCTCCGGCAGTGAGTTATGAATGAATGTAAACCATTCTATCCTACAACACTGGGGGAGATTTGGGAAAGCATGTCAGTTCTCAGGTCCCACCCCAGACCTATTAAATCAGAATCTCTAAGGGTAGGGCCCACGCAAAGTAAAGCTCTCCAGATGGCTCCTGGTGACATCACGGTTGAGCCCCAGGGAGATGAAATATGGTGCTTCTCAAACTTTTTTCTGCACAAGAACATCTGGGAATCTAATGGAGAATGTAAATGCATGGATTCTACTACTGGAGATTCTAACTGAATAATACTGGAGTGGGGCTCATGAATTTGCACTTGCAGTAAGCTCCCTGGTAGTTCTGATGTAAGTGGTCTGGGCAGCACACTTTGAAATTAAACTAATTATCCTTTCCCAAATTTCTGGGCAGAATTGGAGTCCAACGGAATGCCTGGCTCCTTCATCTTGATATTTTTAGATGGTGAAAGTGAAAGTGAAGTAGCTCAGTGGTATCCGATTCTTTGCGACCCCATGGACCGTAGCCTGCCAGGCTCCTCCATCCATGGAATTTTCCAGGCAAGAGTACTGGAGTGGGTTGCCATTTCCTTCTCCAGTTTTTAGTTGGTATCCAGCCCTAATAGCGATATTTTTGTTTGCTTAATTCAGGCTTCCTTATCCTCACCCCATCACTTCCCCAAGAATCAGCCCCATACCCAGGACCATATCTAGACCTTAATGGCATTTTTCTCTCCCATACTGACAACAGTCATCTCCATATCCTAGAAGTCCATCCCCTCATACTTCACCTCTGCAGCCTGGCACCTCCCCTGTGTTAGAGCCTCCATCACACAAGCCTTAGAGCTGCTAGGGTCCTGAGCTCCAGGTGCATGGCTGGGTGCTGGGGATACAGCGACAGTTCGGTCTTAGTCCTTGACATGAACCTTCTTTTCCTTGTAGAGACATGAATGGTCTGAATTTTTCCCACTGTCAAAGGAGAGGGCTTAGCCAAGATCAGGGGTCCTTAGCAACAGCTTCTGAGAACATTCTGGGTGAAGCCAGGAGCCCAGTTCTGGGACCTCACCTCCTCTTCAGCCACAGCTGCCACATTGCTCTCGTTCATGGCTTCGGTGTAAGACTGCATTCAAAGAAATGGTTTCTGCTGCTAAAATAAGTTGTTAAATCCACTGGATTAGGGAAGGCTTAGCTTTCCTTCCAGTTCTGACAGCTTGTGGATCCAGAATGGCATAGATTATCACTGCCTTTCCTTCTACTTCATATCTTTCTAATAGTATAATTATTTCAAACAGAGATTTATGATAGTGATTTATGTCTATGTCTTATGCAAGTCTGTGGGGCTTGCAAAGAGTTGGACATGACTTGGCAATTGAACAACTTATGAAAGTATTTCAGCTTAGAAGAATGCTGTAAATGACCTGTAATAACTATATACTTTTAAAATTTGGTATGTTCAGCTTCCGAGAATATAATAACAGGGAAATATTTTGCGTAAAGGTGCTGTAGGAGATAATGTTTATGTATTACTTCATTTAATCTGCACACAGACCTCTGAGATAAATACTGTTTTCATCTCCACTTATGAGAGAAAGATGTCAGACAGGGAGGTGAAACAGCTCGTCCAAGGTCACACAGATCTGTGGAGGCAGGGCTTGAACACGTGCAGTCTGACTCCCAACTCCAGACACAGCCTCTCCCGAGGAAATCCATGTGAGGTGGACTTTGCTGAAGGACTTACCAACTCAAATGAGTTCTGAGGATCTACAGCAGGTGAATGATTCCCAAGCTTCATCTACACATGTGTCATGCTGTGTTGCTGCAGTCATGTCCAACTCTTTGCGACCCTGTGGACAGCAGTCCGCCAGGCTCCTCTGTCCATGGGATCCTTCAGGCAAGAATACTGGAGTGGGTTGCCATTTCTTCCTGCAGGGGATCTTCCCAACCCAGGGATCAAACCCAGGTCTCTTATGTCTTCTGCATTGCAGGTGGGTTCTT
Source organism: Neotragus pygmaeus (assembly GCA_006410875.1). Classification (NCBI taxonomy): domain Eukaryota; kingdom Metazoa; phylum Chordata; class Mammalia; order Artiodactyla; family Bovidae; genus Neotragus; species Neotragus pygmaeus. Next base: position 345,137 of record SJYV01015136.1, read on the forward strand.
TACCACTAGTGCCACCTTAGATTTAAATGAGTATGTATAGGTGACCTTAACTCAGACCCTACAGAGACCAGGCAAGTAGCAAATATGAGTTAGTAAGCAGGTGGTGGGAAAAAGCAAGTTTTGGGAGCAGTAGCCTTGCAATGCAAGCTAATGGTTTCCTGGAGGGAGGAGGGAGCCTGGGTCTTCAAATCAAAGGTAACTGGAGCCCCAACATTTTATGTGAACTTGCCAGGATTTTAAATGGTGGCAACTGATTAGAACAGTTCTTGTCTTTTATTTTATGTATTTTTGTATCGACAGACCTAACTATTTCTAGGGGTGCCATTTGCCTAGGGCCCACTGTGTTTCACTCCTGCCTTATGTAGAGCCTGCAGTGGGCAGGAGGGGGCCGATCACAGCCTGCAAGGCATCTACAGTGTCTGTACTTACAGCATTTTTAGAGCTTCCAAGGTGGTAAGGCTCAGTGGTAAAGAATCTGCCTATCAATGCAGGAGATGCAGGTTTGATCTCTGGGTCGGGAAGATCCCCTGGAGGAGAGGATGGCAACCCGCTCCAGTATCTTGCCTGGAGAGTCCCATGACAGAGGAGACTGGAGAACCACGGTCCACAGGGTGGCAAAGAGTCAGACACAACTGTGCAACTGAGCATGGGCTTATGTCGAAAATCCAGTGCCTCCAAGCACAGGAAGCAAAACATCAGTCTGTGTGTGTATGTCGCATGTGTGTGTGTGTGTGTTGGGAGGGTGTGTACAGGGTTTGTCTGAAGCAGACAAGACAGTGGGCATTTGACTGGGTTGGCGTCAGCGTGCCTCTGAGCTCCATCTCCACGGCTGGTCTGCTGTGACTGCATTGCTGCAGGCACCGAGCACACAGAGCCCAGCTGTTCCTTTGTGGCTGGCTTCACTCGACAATGGCTAGTGTCATCCCCAGTTGTCATTTAGCTGGTTGACTCCATCGCGGCCAGGCCCCGGCCATGAGCAGCTGTTGTTATTGGGTTATATATGCTCATTCCAAACAGTAGAGCCTTCGGAAACCTCACCACGCACCCGCTTTGCTCAGGGAACTGACACAAAGTCCCCCAGCGCTCCCAGCACACACTCAAGGGACTTTATCATATTCATCTTTGAAAAACATTGGCACAAGGACAGAAGTCAAATGTGATGTTTGCCCACATCTAACATGGGCTGGTTTTAGTTTTACGACCTAATGATTGAAGAGGAAATCTTTTTATTAAGGTTGGCACTCCTGCTCAAATCTCAATTCCACTTTTAGGATAAGGTTTCTGTTGTGGTTTGCTTTTGTGTGTGTGTGTGTGCTCACTCTTTCCCAGGCAGTCACAACAACTTCTGTACAGACAGACTATAGCCCACCAGGCTCCTCTATCCATGGAATTTTCCAGGCAAGAATACTGGAGGGGGTTGCCATGCCCTCCTCCAATAGATGCTACAGCGGAATCCTAATAGGTGTTCACTGGGTGTGGTTTTTTACCCTTTGCTGTATTTGGTGAAAGATGTTAGATGAAAGAGGTTTCCAGACATCGTTAGCACTTACTTTGATTTCTGTTGCTGTGCAAATGTGCTTGGTATTTTGCATTGACAGATTGAGATTATTCTATATAGAGGGACTCCTGTAAACACTTTAATTTACAATATTGATGGTAGTAACAGAGGGAATACAATTAATTGGACACAATTTGTTTTCTCTTTTTAATTTATCTTTTATTGAAGTATAGGTGATTTACATTGTTGTGTTAGTTTCTGGTATACAGCAAAATGATTCAGTTATTTATATATTTATATATATTCTTTTTTACCACCAGGGAAAATATTAATTCCCTGTGCTATACAGTAGGACCTTGTTCTTTATCGATTTTATATATAGTAATTTGGTTCTGCCAATCCCCAACTCCTAATTTATCCCTCCCCCTCTTTTCTCTTTGGGAACGGTAGTTTTCTTTTCTATCTTTGTGAGTCTGTTTCTGTTTCGTAAATAAGTTCATCTGTGTCATGTTCNTCTTTATCGATTTTATATATAGTAATTTGGTTCTGCCAGTCCCCAACTCCTAATTTATCCCTCCCCCTCTTTTCTCTTTGGGAACGGTAGTTTTCTTTTCTATCTTTGTGAGTCTGTTTCTGTTTCGTAAATAAGTTCATCTGTGTCATGTTCTAGATCCCACATATAGGTGATATCATATGGTGTTAGTCTCTCTCTGTCTGGCTTCCTTCACGTAGTGTGATCATCTCCAGGCCCATCCATGTTGCTGTACATGGCGTTACTTCATTCATTTCTATGGCTGAGTAGTGTTCCATTATATATATGTCACAGCTTCTTCATTCATTTATCTGCTGATGAACACTTAGTTTGCTTCCATGTCTTCACAACTGTAAACAGTGCTGCTATGAACACTAGGGTACCTATATCCGTTCAAATTACAGTTTTCTCCATGTATATGCCCCAAGAGCTGGGTTGCTAGCAACCTTTTTTTTTTTTTTTTGGTTGCACTGGGTCTTCATTTCTGCATGCAGGCTTTCCCTAGTTGCTGTACATAGGCTTCTCATTGTGGTGGTTTCTCTTGTTGCAGAGCACAGGCTCTAGGGCGCTCAGGCTTCAGTAGGTATGGTGTGCAGGCTCAGTAGTTTTGGCTCATGGGCTTAGCTGTTATGNGCATCACCGACTCAATGGACATGAGTGTGAGTAAACTCTGGGAGTTGGTGATGGACAGGGAGGCCTGGCGTGCTTCGATTCATGGGGTTGTAAAGGTCGGACATGACTGAGCAACTGAACTGAACTGAACTGAACTGAATCAATGAGTGGGGCTTGTTTGATATTTTTCATTCCTACCAATTAATAGCCACCCCTCAGTCAGTTTTTTTGGTATCTGGATTTGGATATCTGGATAGTTTCTCCTCTGAATGCCCCCGCCCCCATGTGCTAAGTCATGTTTGACACTTTTATGTATACTATTAAATTTAATTCTCTTCAATTCTTAATAGTAGACATGGTTCCCTCTTTAGCAGGTAAAGGAAATGTGGTTGAAAAAGACCAGGCAAATCAATTACAAATATGCAGATATTTGGTGACAGTGACACAAAGCTTGAGCTCTGTATTCCAACTCTAAAACCCACATTCTTTCATCTACTCCTCAGTTTCACAATAGGGAGGCAGCACCAGCTTGAGTCAACATTTTTGGCATGATGTCATTCTTCGTGAGAGAAGACCATCGCGTGCCCTGAGGTTTTCAGGAAGAACTGGGTATTTGAAGCAGGAAGGAAGGCTACAACTTCATGCAAAATTTCCTCAATAATGAATTCCCCAGTGCCTTTAAGCTTTGCTGAAGCACATTTCTTATAAGAAGTCAGAGACCGTTAAAGTTGAAAAGGAAGAAAGGAGATCCAAAAAATTTTCATGTTTAAGAAATTCACCTTCATTTTAAAATTAGGGTACCAGGAGGAGAAAAGAAAAACTTCATTGAAAACGCTTTCATGGTTCAGAAGGTAGGAGTCTGCTTGCAATGTAGGAGACCCGGGTTTGATCCCTGGATGGGGAAGATTTCCTGGAGAACGGAATGGCAACCCACTCCAGTATTCTTGCCTGGAGAATCCCATGGACAGAGGAGTCTGGCAGGCTACAGTCCATGGGGTTGCAAGAGTCAGACATGACTGAGCAACTAACATCAGCCCAGAGTGGGGGATAAAACTCTATTAAGTAGAAGAGAAAGAATCAGATTCAAGGGTAGCCTCCTAAAGTACTTCCAAGAGGCTCATGTGAAATTTTCAGTGTCTCTCTGGTCAGGCTGTCAAGAAAGTTCACAGGGAGAAAGAAAGCAAACAAATTACTTTGAAGCTTCTCATTTAGAAAAATCCACTAAGGTCTTTAAGAATCTAAAATTGGCAAAGAAAGAATACTTGTTTTTTTTTTAATTCTCCTTAAAATTTTTAAAATTCTTTTTTAAAATTCTCCTTATTCCAGAACCCCTAAATTCTTCACAAGGGCTCTTTAGAGCCTTTAAAGTGAAAATGAAGAAACTGTTAGAACTATTTCTTTTTAATTACGCTTTTTTTGTTTTGTTTTGTTTTGTTTTTCCGGCTGCACTGACTCCACAATAGGGGATCTTAGTTCCCCAGCCANATTCTTCACAAGGGCTCTTTAGAGCCTTTAAAGTGAAAATGAAGAAACTGTTAGAACTATTTCTTTTTAATTACGCTTTTTTTGTTTTGTTTTGTTTTGTTTTTCCGGCTGCACTGACTCCACAATAGGGGATCTTAGTTCCCCAGCCAGGGATCTAACCCAGGCCCTCTTCAGTGGAAATGCAGAGTCTTACCCATTGGACACCAGGGAAATGCTAGTAGAACTTATGTTAAAGCATACAGTCCTAGGTCTTTGAGACTATGAGGAAATAAGAATATTGGTCGAGGAAAATAAGCTCCATGAAAACTCTTAAGAAAAATTAAAAGTGCCAACTGCAAAATAAAGAAATAAATACAGAAGGCAGAATAGTTTTATGAGTAAATGTACATTAAAAATTTCTGAGATATTTGAGAACATGAACAATATGAATTTTTTTTTTAGGCTAGCCTCCTGAAAGTGTAAGAGAAATCAGAGTTGGCATGACATGAGAAAAAAGCTCACAGAAGTAATTACTTTAGGTAAGAGAAAGAAAGAAAGGTGGGGAGGGACAGCGGAGGCATCCCGAAGAAATCACTTCTGCAAAATGTTGGACTTTCTAAATGTACTCTAATATTTAAAGCTCCAATCAAACCCACCCTCCTCACCCTTCTCTGGTTTTGTTATCTGCTCCCTCTCCTTATTCCTCAGGCTTTGGGATTGCAACTGCTCTCCCCTTGCCCTAAACCTTGTTGTTGTCATTGTTTAGTCGCTAAGTTCCCAGGTAAGAATACTGGAGTGGGTTGCTATTTCCTTATCCAGGGGATCTTCCTCACCCATGGATCGAACTTGTGTCTCCTCCCTTGGTAGATGGATTCTTTAACGTTGAGCCAGCAGGGAAGCCTGCGTTAAACCTTACCCACATCATAAATTATCATTAAACTACCCAGATTAATGATGCCATCTGTTTCAATCAGGGCACTAACAAATATCACTTCCACGTTTTAATACTTAAAAACAAAAGAAACACCACACACTTTCTGCTTACCTTATTTGCAAGAATGCAAATATGAATTGGATTCCACCAATGAAATGCAGCTTCCAGAGATTTGTGTTTAGTGCTGATTTATCCAGGGAAGCAGGTGGGGCACAGGGTACTCACTTTGCTGTTATGGATTATTGCAAAGAGTCTTCCCAGATGGCTCAGTGGTAAAGAATCTGTCTGCCAATGGGGACACAGGAGATGTGGGTTTCATCCCTGGATCAGAAAGATCTCCTGGAGAAAGAGATGGCAATCCACTCTAGTATTCTTGCCTGGGAAATCCCATGGACAGAGGAGCCTGGTGGGCTAGAGTCCATGGGTTAGCAAAACAGTTGAACATGCCTGAGTGACTGAGCAGGCACTCATTATCCCAGAGGGAGTGTTTCAGTGAAGTTCATTCAGGGAAGCAGAATCACTCTGAGTATATGGAACTGAGAACTTCCAGATGTTCAAGCTGGATTTGGAAAAGGCAGAGGAAGAAGCGATCAAATTGCCAACATCTGTTCAACAACGAAAAGGCAAGAGAGTTCCAGAAAAACATCTACTTCTGCTTTATTGACTATCCCAAAGCCTTTGACTGTGTGGATCNGAATCCCATGGAGGGAGGAGCCTGGTAGGCTACAGTCCATGGGGTTGCAAAGAGTCGGACACGACTGAGAGACTTCACTTCAATAAAGCATTAAAGAACAAGTGAAGAAGGAGCCCTAACGAGTAAAAATTACTTTAGTCCTATAAAGGACATTCTCTTTATGTAAAATTCATCTTGTTTTCATGGTTCATTAATTGGGAATCCAAGAATAAGAAAAAAGTCTTTGCCTCCTCTTGTACTCTTGTTGTTCCGCTGCTCTGTAATGTCCAACTCTTTGCAACCCCACGGATTGTGGCATGCCAGGCCTCCCTCCTTCCTTATCTCCTGGAGTTTGCTCAAACTCATGTCCATTGAGTTCATGATGCCATCCAACCATCTCATCCTCTGTCATCCCCCTTTTCCTCCTGCCCTCAATCTTTCCCAGCATCAGGGTCTTTCCCAATGAGTTGGCTCGTCACGTCAGGTGGCCAAAGTATTGGAGCTTCAGCATCAGTCTTTCCAGTGAATAAGCAGAGGTGATTTCTTTTAGGATTGACTGGTTTGATCTCCCTGCTGTCCAAGGGACTCTCAAGAGTCTTCTCCAGCACTACAATTCGAAAGCATCAGTTCTTTGATGCTCAGCCTTCCTTATGGTCGAACTCTCACATCCATACACAACTACTGCAAAAACCATAGCATTGACTATAGGGATGTTTGTTGGGAAAGTGATGTACTCTAAAAGTCATCAAAGTTTAGCTTCAGGGAGGCAGGAACATACAGAGTTTACTCCATTTTTATTTCACATATGTTTTGTTTCTCATGTAGCATTACTGTTTTTCAAGATAGAGATATTGGACTTTTTATAGCTAGGTTTAATTTTGGAAAGGGGACCATTTATAGTCACGTGGACTTTAAAACCATAGAGTCCCACTGCTGGAGGTACCAATAGGGTGCAGAACAGTGCCAGCAAACTTTTTTCTGAAAAGATCCAGATATTGAGTGTTTTGACTTGTTGGGATGTGAACCGTCTCCATCACAACTACTCAACATGGGAAAGCAACTTGAGATGACACATAAACAAAAGGTATGACTGGGTTCCAATTTCACCTTTATTGACTGGGGATTGAAATTTAAATCTCATATGTTTATGCATCAGGAAATATTCTTCTTTTGATTTTTTTTCAACTAGTTCAAAACCATTCTTAGCTTATGTGCTGTGTGCTGTGCTAAGTCGCTTCAGGTGTGTCCGACTCTTTGCAACTGTCTGAACTGTAGCCCACCAGGCTCCTCTGTCCATGACATTGTCCAGTCAAGAATTCCTCCCGGGGATCTTCCTGACCCAGAGATCAAACCTGTCTCTTATGCCCATCTCTCATGCTTCCTGCATTGGCAGGCAGGTTCTTTACCACTAACGCCACCTGGAAACAAAATAGGTGGGCTTCAATTTGGGCCAAGGGCTGCAAAAATAGGATTTCAAGGGCTTTGAACAAGATGCAGATCATGGTTCAAATTCTTGCTCTGTCAGGTATTAACCATATAACCTTGGGCACTCTGCCAGGTATTAACCATGTAATCCATGTAACCTTCCTCAAATTCAGTTCTCCATAGGGGAAGCACCATGACACCCCACCCTCATACCGATGAAAGTTACAAAATGGGAATGGTGATCAGACCCTAAACTCTGGGAAGGCTACTTTTCTCTTTTGGGGAGCTTGAGAACACGTTTCAATTGGTGGTAAATTCCTAGCAATGGGCCTCATTTTATTAAAATGAAAATTCAGTTTGTTTCATGTTTATTTACCCTATCAACATACTTTGTGTCCACTGAAACAACGAGATTGCTAAGAAACTACAAACTTCCTCAATAACAGGCCAACTGAGGAAGAAAAGTCTCTGTACGTTTTCATCAGACACATGATAGAGGTCTTATTACGTGATGACAAGCTGTGTCCTGTGCTGAATTCAGCCAGGCTGACCCTCTTCTATGGAGTCCTTTGTTTTCTCCTGGGGAGGTAAATTCTTCCTCCAGGCACCCATGCCCTTGAAGTCCAGGTCATACCCAGAATGACAAATCGTGCTTCTTCAGGAATTTTTGAATGTCATCAAGAGCTAGATCCAAACTTTTCTCATTTCACAGGATAAATAAAAGTCTGAGTCTGCAGCTTAACATGCACTGGGAATCTCTGTACCTTTCCCTCTCCACCCCATCCACATGAAAAGGCCAGTGACAGGAGCAAATGGGGGAGAATTCCTTACCTGCCCTCCCATATACAGTCCTCAAAGAGCTGGGCAACCCAGCAGGTGGGTACCGGGCCACACTAGAATCTGTTCCATCCCTCAGAGGGCGTGTGTGCATTCAGTCGCCCTCAGTTCAGTTCAGTTCAGTCACTCAGTCATGTCTGACTCCTTGTGACCCCATGGACGGCAGCACGCTAGGCTTCCCTGTCCATCACCAGCTCCTAGAGCTTGCTCAAACTCACGTCCATTGAGTCAGTGATGCCATCCAACCATCTCATCCTCTGTCATCCCCTTCTCTTCCTGCCTTCAATCTTTCTCAGCATCAGGGTCTTTTCCAATGAGTCAGTTCTTTGTATCAGGTGGCCAAAGTATCGGAACTTCAGCTTCATCATCAGTCCTTCCAATGAATATTCAGGACTGATTTCCTTTGGGATTGACTAGCTTGATCTCCTTGCAGTACAAGGGACTCTCAAGAGTCTTCTCTGACACCACAGTTCAAAAGCATCCATTTTTCAGTGCTCAGCTTTCTTTATGGTCCGACTCTTACATCCATACATGACTACTGGAAAAACCATAGCTTTGACTGGATCAATCTTTGTCAGGAAAGTAATGTCTCTGCTTTCTAATATGCTGTCTAGGTTGGTCATAGCTTTTCTTCCAAGGAGCAAGCGTCTTTTAATTTAAGGGCTGCAGTCACCATCTGCAGTGATTTTGAAGCCCAAGAAAATAAAGTCTGTCAATGTTTCCCCATCTGTTTGCCATGGAGTGATGAGATTGGATTCCATGATCTTAGTTTTTTTGAATGTTAAGTTTTAAGTCAACTTTTTCACAATCCTCTTTCACTTTCATCAAGAGGCTCTTTAGTTCCTCTTCACTTTCTGGCATAAGGGTGGTGTCATCTGGGTATCTGAGTTTATTGATATTTCTCCCTGCAATCTTGATTCCAGCTTGTGCTTCATCCAGCCTGGTATTTTGCATGATGTACTCTGCATATAAGTTAAATAAGCAGGGTAACAATGTACAGGCTTGATGTACTCTTTTCCCAATTTGGAACCAGTCTGTTGTTCTGTGTCTGGTTCTAACTATTACTTCTTGACCTGCATACAGATTTCTCAGGATGCAGTAGGGTGGTCTGGTATTCCCATCTCTTTCAGAATTTTCCACAGTTTGTTGTGATTCACACAGTCAAGGGCTCTGATGTAGTCAATAAAGCAGAAGTAGATGTTTTTCTGGAACTCTCAGTCACCCTCAGCTCATCTCAAAACAAGGGGCTTAAGGAGCATCTGCTGTAAACAAATCCAGTTGTGCTGACCCACACAGGGTGTGGGAGGCAGGGAGTCAGAACGCTTATAGCTGTGTGGACCTCATGCTGGGCTGTGGAGGAGGTGGGGCAGGCAGAGATGGAAGGAAGACAAGGGAGCAGCCAACTGCCAGAGGGACTGAGACTGTGCCTTGTTGGGTTATAGGTAGGATCGCTTTGAGCAGAAATTAGGCTGGATCCATGCACTGTCAGGGGGCTTCCCAGGTGGTGCTAGTGGTAAAGAACCACCCCTGCCAATGCAGGGGGTGTTAAGAGATGCAAGTTCAATCTCTATATCAAGAAGAAGATCCTCTAGAGGAGGACATGGCAACCCACACCAGCATTCTTGCCTGGAGAATCCCTTGGACAGAGGCGCCTGGCAGGCTATGGTCCATGGGTCACAAAGAATGGGCCACAGCTGAAGCGACTTAGCATGCATGCATGCTCCGTCATGGTCAAGTGCTAAGTGACAGTGCCACAGCCAGAAGGACGGGAGAGGGGAGGGCATGTCAGCAGATCTGCAGAGTGAGTCAGAATGGTAAAGAGCATGGGGGCCTATGGGGGTCTGCTGAAAAGTCTTGAGACATGCAGTGATGATGAAACTTTTTGTTTCTGTTTTTAAATTTTCCTGCCTTTGTTTCGGAGGAGTTGAGTTCAAACTATCTCCTATTGCAAGAGTCTTTTTAAACAAAAAAAATCTATTTATTTGACTTCAATGGGTCTTAGTTGCGTCACGTGGGATTTTTCTTGAAGCATGCCTACTCTCTAGTGGTGCACAGGCTCCGCAGTATGTACGAGGGCTTCACTATCTGCAGTCTCACGGGTTTAGTTACTCAGCAGCATGTGGGATCTTAGTTTCCTGATCAGGGAATTGAACCTGCATCCCCTGCACTGCCAGGTGGATTCTTAGACCAGCAGGGAAGTCCTGATGACCAGGCGTTTTTGATTAATGCCCTTTCTTTCATGATACACGATGCGGCAGCCAGCCATGCCTCTGGAACCCATCTCCTGTGGTTAAAGGGGAGAGCTTCAGAAATGTGCAGCTCTGCCCTTTTAAGAACTAGTCTAAATCAAGAGACTGAATGTGTTTACGTCAAGTGGCTTACTTTTAATGTTTGCAGGATTAGGGGACAGAAGAGCAGTTTGATTCTCGCATGAGTATGAATAAATATTCTCTGTGGGTGGCAGGTCTGTGTGTTTATCTGTGCATACATATGTATGCATGTACTTGGGGTCGTGCATATACGTGCCCATATTCACACACACACCCAGGGGGACCGCCCTGTGTGCTAGTGATGTCGACTGCTGTTTAGGAACAGGATTAATCAAATAAATGTTGTTCTTCCCTGTGAGGGAAGGTCTGGCCTGCCATGCTTTGGCTTATTCTTCTTTTCTTTTCTTCTTTGCCATCCACATTCTGAAAAGAATGCGGGAAGAACACTTCCAGTTCTTCTGTGATGGTTGGCTCACGTGTACACCTAAAGTTGGGAGAAATTTTTAGCTGTTTGTAGTCTGGCTGCCCTGGCTGCCTTATAGGACTTCAGACTTGAGGATGCTAGCAAGGAAAGTCCAAAGCCCCTACCCCCCACCCCACTGGGGGCGCCCTTCATGACCTGGTTCCCAACGCCCTCCCCTCCGTGGCCACCGCTGGTTTTCTATGGCCACCGTCTCAAAGACTCAGTAGAAAGCACATACAGATATGAGTCAAGATCTGTTCAGAACAATGCTTTGCGCTAAGGTGGACTAGTTAGGAAGACAGATTTTCAAGTTTCAACCCTGGCTCCCCTAATGAACTATGTGACTTCTACCAAGGTACATAACCTGTAACCAGCTCTGCCATCTGTAAAATAAGGATAAAATCACTCACCCCAGAAGACTGCTATAAGGACTGAATGGAGTAATGAGTACAAAGCATTGAGCACAATATGGCTCAAAGAGAGAAGGGCCGGAAGTGCGGACACTACTCTTCAGCAACACAAAACACTTCTGTTGATTAATTAAGGCTCAGAGACTACTGCTTATCTTGCTCATGCCATATTTTGTGATCTGACGCCACTTCATTCATTCATTCAGTCGAGTTATTAATATCTATAAAGCCTTGTTGCAAAAATCATTTAAAGTGACTGGTGTCGGTTTCCCCCTGGTATTCTTCCTTCATCTTTACAGACACAGTGACAGTAAGAATACAGTGGAATCTTACTCAGCTGTTAAAAAGAATGTGTTAATGCCATTTGTAGCAACATGGATGGACCTAGAGAGTGTCATACTGAGTGAAATAAGACAGAGAAGAAGTATCATATGGCGTCCCTTATGTGTGGAATCTAAAAAGAAACGATGCAGATGAACTTACAAAACAGAAAGACACTCACAGACTTAGAGAACAAACTTATGGTTGCTGGCAGGAAGGGATAGTTAGGGAGTTTGGAATAGACATGTGCACACCGCCATACTTAAAATGAATAACCAACAAGGACATACTGTATACCGCACAGAAGTCTTGCTCAATGATATGTGTCAGCCTGGATGGGAGGGGAGTCTGGAGGAGAATGAATTGATGTATGCTGAGTCCCTTTGCTGTTCACCTAACACTGTCACCACATCTTTAATAGGTTATTCAGTTCAGTTCAGTCCCTCAGTCGTGTCCAACTCTGTGACCCCATGAATCACAACACGCCAGGCCTCCCTGTCCATCACCATCCCTCGGAGTTCACTCAAACTCACGTCCATTGAGTCGGTGATGCCATCCAGCCATCTTATCCTCTGTCGTCTCCTTTTCCTCCTGCCCCCAATCCCTCCCAGCATCAGAGTCTTTTCCAATGAGTCAACTCTTCACATGAGGTGGCCAAAGTACTGGAGTTTGAGCTTCAGCATCATTCCTTCCAAAGAACACCCAGGGCTGATCTCTTTTAGAATGGACTGGTTGGATCTCCTTCCAGTCCAAGGGACTCTCAAGAGTCTTCTCCAACACCACAGTTCAAAAGCATCAATTCTTTGGTGCTCAGCTTTCTTCACAGTCCAACTCTCACATCCATACCTGTCCACAGGAAAAACCATAGCCTTGACTAGACGGACCTTTGCTGGCAAAGTAATGTCTCTGCTTTTGAATATGCTATCTAGGTTGGTCATAACTTTTCTTCCAAGGACTAAGCGCCTTTTAATTTTANTTAGCTCCTCTTCACTTTCTGCCATAAGGGTGGTGTCATCTGCATATCTGAGGTGATTGATATTTCTCGTGGCAATCTTGATTCCAGCTTGTGTTTCTTCCAGTCCAGCGTTTCTCATGATGTACTCTGCATAACATATTATTCTATTTATTTATTAGGCTGTGCCAGGCCCTAACTGTGGCATGTGGGATCTAGCCCCCTGACCAGGGATTGAACCCAGGCTGTCTGCATTGAAAGTACAGAGTTTAGCCACTGGACCAGGCAAGTCCAGGCAGACTTACTTTAATGAGATTGTGGAAAGATGAAATAGCAAGTGAGATTCAGCAATTCAGTTCAACCTTCGGGGAAAGATTCCCCCAAGCTCTTATGAGAAAATCAACCTCGGAGCCACAGAGGTCCCTCTGCCTCCACTGGCACAGCCTCTGCCTGTCCCCAGGCTCCCCTTCCTCGTGTCTGACACTCTACAAAAGCTAGGCAACGACTCTCCCTGCCTCCAGATCCCCTCTCCCCTCCCACTTCTCACAAGCTGAAGCCAGGCTGCTTTCTCTAAACCCCAGACCTGTGCCCCTCTCCGCATCCCCCAGACCACCTTGCCTGATAGCCCACCAGCACAGCGGGACCCAGACTCTCTTTAGTCAGCCCCGAGACAGGCTTCTCACAGGCTTCTCGTGAGTTAGAAAGAAAGCCCAACAGCCCTTGCACTTAGGTGTTTGGATGTCGTGGCCTAGAAAGTTTAAAATTAAGCAACAGAGAGTGATCTACGGATGATGTCATTGCCATCTCCCCTCACCTTTATTTCATAGAAGAAAGGACATTTCAACAGCAAAAGAACAGAAAGAGCAGATCTCGGAATACAAGCCCGTGCCCTGGGTTTCCCTAAAGTAGTGAAAGCGTCTACACCTGCAGTCGCACGCCAACTGATGACGTTGGGATGTCAGGCAGGTGACATAGTCGTGTGTTGTTTTTGTGAGCTGCTTTGGTGCTGCTGGTGGCGGGTTTTCCTGCCAAGTCGTGACAGCCTAGAGACACTCGATTGCTTGGGCAGCACAACTCCTCAACGCCTGGCCACTCTCCCTGTGATCCTGCCTGACCATCTGTAAGAGGGAGGGCAGGGAGCCTGCGCTCCCGGACAGCCCAGGGGAACGGGCACGCAGCCTACTCCAGCGGCTGCCACCGCCTCTCAGGGACCTGAAGACAGAACTGCTGTGTCCACCCCTAGAGGTGAGAGACCATCCTCCCTTCTCTCCTTTCTCTGCCGCTAGTCCAGTCCTGATCTGCGGACTGAGAACCCTCAAGCCGCCTCTTGGGCTAAGGAGCCTCCTGTGCCACCCACCCTGACTCCCAGGTGGTCTCAGGTAGGAGGCAGGCAGCACCAAAGACAGTCTGCATGCTAGCCAGCATCTGAGTCTGGAAGAGTGAGAGGGAAAGTCTCTGAGTTGTGTCCAACTCTTTGTGACTCCATGGACTGTAGCCCACCAGGTTCCTCTGTCCAGGGGATTCTCCAGGCAAGAATACGGGAGTGGGTTGCCATTCTCTTCTTCAGGGGATCTTCCCGACCCAGGGATCGAACCCAGGTCTCCAGCACTGTAGGCAGATTACCATCTGAGCCACCAGGGAAGCCCAGTTCTAAATAGACTTTTAAATTTCCTGAGTGAAAGACCATCATGCCATCTGTAAATAATAATGATTTTGTTTCTTCCAATCATTACATCTCCTATTTCCTTTTCTTGCCTTATAGCACTAAATAGCACCTATGGTACAGGTATAGTAAAAGCACCTAAATATTTACCATTTGGTCTTTATAGAATATTTACTAATCTACACTTTACACCATAGTGAGTGAAAGTCGCTCAGTTGTGTCGATTCTTTGTGACCCCATGGGCCATACAGTCCATGAAATTCTCTAAGCCAGAATACTAGAGTAGGTAGCCATTCCCTTCTCCAGGGGATCTTCCCAACCCAGGGATCGAACCCAGGTGTCCCTCATTGCAGGCATATTCTTTACCAGCTGGGCCACCAGAGAAGCCCAGGAATACCAGAGTGGGTAATTATCCCTTCTCCAGTGGATCTTCCTGCCCCAGGAATCAAACCAGGGTCTCCTGCACTGCAGGCAGATTCTTTACCAGCTGAGCTACCAGGGAAGCTTACACCATAGATTTAAGTGTAAGACCAAAGACACCAGAATGAGTGAAACTTAGAGGCCTCTAAACATACATTGAAGTTAAATGTCATTTCTTATTTAAATTAATTTATCCCTACTCAAAAAAATGACATTTAACTTCAATGTTTGTTGAGAGGCCTCTAAGTTTCATTCATTCTGGTGTCTTTGGTCTTCTGCTTGTGTATGTTTCCTTTTAGAAGATGTGAACATGGATCATCACTTTGAGTTGAATGAGAAGATATGAGCTGGGAGAGAAAGGTATTAGAGCAGGATTTGGGGGAAGGGTGATTATTGAGAAGAAAGAATGAGACCACACTGTTCAGAAGTTCTGCATGTTTCCGAGTCCACTAAATTTGAAAGTGACTACATTGTCACCTCTCCCTTAATCTTCCTGAAAATTCCTATCCCAAAGCCTTAGGTAGGGTCACTCACAATAGGATCTGCGCCAGGGTTGGGTGGAGAGAGCCATGTGGCCCAGGGTGGGGTGTCAGAGCTCAAGCAGGAATGAGAAGGGTCTCCAAGTAGGAAAAGGAATGGTTGGTGCAGAATGTTGGAACTGAATCAGGGTCAGGAGGGTGGGAACGGGGTAGCCTGGCTCGGGTTACTGGAGCCCAGGTGAAATGAGGCAGGCATCTGTGTAGGAGGGCTGCCCCCCATGAGGTGACAGAGGCTCATAGGGTGAGGAGGTCATCTATCTGAGAGGGCAGCCTGGCAGAAGGTGTCAGAGCCTGAGGGGGTTGCAAAGAGCATCTCTGCAGGGAGAGAGAGGCAGCAGCAATGGAAGGCTGGTTCTACTGTATGGTGGGGACGGGGGTGGTTAATCAAACAAGTAAATATACTCCATTAAGCATAATGGAAGTGAGGTTTCTCATCATCAAAGAAGGGGTTACAAATATGTAAACTGGTTGGCCTAAAATCAAAGGTAACTATCTGAACCCATGTTTTTGATATAGAGAGCTATAGAAATAAACCTAGGTGTAAATATGTGCGTGTATATATACATATATGGGGCTTCCTAGGTGTCGCTTGAAGAAGGCAACCCACTCCAGTGTTCTTGCCTGGAGAATCCCAGGGATGGGGGAGCCTGGTGGGCTGCCGTCTGTGGGGTCGCACAGAGTCAGACACTTCTGAAGCAAGTTAGCAGCAGCAGCAGGTGTCGCTAGTGGTAAAGAACCTCTGCCAATGTAGGAGACATANGCCTGGAGAATCCCAGGGATGGGGGAGCCTGGTGGGCTGCCGTCTGTGGGGTCGCACAGAGTCAGACACTTCTGAAGCAAGTTAGCAGCAGCAGCAGGTGTCGCTAGTGGTAAAGAACCTCTGCCAATGTAGGAGACATAAGAGACTTGGGTTTGATCCCTGGGCTGGGAAGATCCCCTGGAGGAGGGCACAGTATTCTTTTCATTCCAGTATTCTTGCCAGGAGAATCCCATGGACAGAGGTGCCTGGCGGGCTACAGTCCATAGGCTCGCAAGGAGTTGGACACGACTGAAGCAACTCAGCATGCACGCACATACTTGTCATGCCCTCTCTCTGAATTGGGGATCCAGCTCCCAGCTCACTGAAAGCCAGTTGATAGATGGCCTAGTCTTGCTGACATATTAGTGTCTGAGGTTACCTCTTTTCACTCCAATAGGGCCTTTTGGACCTATAATGCAGTCCAAAGAGTGGCAAAGAGTCAGATACAACTGAAGTGACTTAGCACATGCGTGTGCGTGCACACACGCACACACACACACACACGCATGCATATATTACACACAGAGGTGCGCTTTTGCACCACATACTGCATTCCTGTCTCTGTCCACCAACAGGAACTGACCCCAGTGGTGTTCTGATTCAAAGAGCCCATCTAGCATCTGGATCTTGGCATGTGGATACTATTCTCTGCTAAAAGGAACCAGGAATTCTTAGAGGTAATGGTTGCTTTCTTAGCTGGGGCTGGGAAAATCCAAGATGAGTGTGGAACAGTGAATATCAAGAGCCTGGAAAATGTTCATAAGCTTTAAGGTAGAAAATTCTTTTTTTAGGAAACTATTCTAAATGAAATCACTATAAATGCTGGAAAAACTTTAGCCATAAATATGCTCATTACTTTATTGTGTATAATAAGCAAAACTGGAAACCTAACTAAGAATAAGGTAAATGACCCAAAATAGTAATGAATATTCACTGAATTGGATGTTATACAGACATTAAAATTAAGTGTATGAGAATGCTTATATTATAATGTTAAATTATAAATGGAGCATCTGGATTCAGCATGAATAAAACATCTCACCGAGGTCTGGCTCTTCCTTGCAACTTTCTAGAACCCCTTCTGCTACATCTCATGTACCCAAGTATATATCAATGCCTTGAGATGTGGTTTGATTCTTGCTGTTTCAATATCTTGATTTTTCTGCTCTCAATAACCATCTACCCTCCTAGGTTTACACCATTTAGCCACACAACTCTCTACCCCGCCCCTCACCTATCTCTATCATCTTTTTGTCATTCTCTACACCTGCCCTCTGGGCTTCCTGGCTGACTCAGTGGTAAGGAACCCACCTGCCAGTGCAAGAGATGTGGGTTCAATCCCTGGGTCAGGAAGATCCCCCGGAAAAGGAAATGGCAACCTAGGCCAGGATTCTTGCCTGGGAACTCCCATGGATAGAGGAGCCTGTCGGGATACAGTCCATGGGGTCGCAAAAGAGTCAATTTAGCAGCTAAACAACAACACTCCCCCTCATTCATGGAAAACCAGGGCACCAGTTTCCCACAATTCCTCTCATTGCCAAGTCTTACATGTCCTAGGGAGCATCTTTGGACACACAGACAGGGCATCATGGTCTTTCATTTTACTTAATTTACATCCCAGAGCCAGTGTTGTTCTTCCCTTCTAATCCAATTTAGCGATCTGATGCCAGGCCCTTTGGACCTCATTATTACACAGTACTGATCAGCTTTGAAATGTTAAACTTCCAGACTCTACCATAAAACAGTTTTTCTGCTCTTTACTTAGCAACTTCAATGTTCTTATCCCTCTGTCCTAATGCATCCATCCTGTTATTCTGAATCTTTGGATAACTAGTCATTAGCAACCTCCTAAGACTTAGGTTAAGTGGCAGTTTTTGAATAGCAACCTCATTAAACATCCTCAGCCTGGCCAGATCCCATGCAATCTTCCTCTTCTATTAAGCTGTGAATGGAAGATCTGGTTTTTAACTCAAGGTTTGAACCTCAACAAATAGTTCTCTTTTACTACAAGAGTCACCATGTTAGTAACATACTCTTACTTCAGTGTTTCTATTTATCTAGAAGCTTAAAAAAAACACTTTCACTTAATAAAAAATAAAGTAAAATAAAAGAATGTAAATAAAAAGGATTTGGACTTGGGAAAAACAAAAGCTCGGATACTCAAAATGATACACGAAAGCACATGTTGCCAATCAAGGTTCTCAGCCCACAAGGCCCTATAAATTCTTGACAGTCCCACAAAGAGAGAAAAGAGATTGCATTCTGTTCAAAAGAACTTTCCTGTATTTTGAAAGATCTCAGTTCTTTGAAAATTAATAATCCTGAAGTGATAACTTTTGTTTAGTTTGAGAAAGCCTGTTAAAGAGAACCTCAGTTCTCTGACTGTTCTTACAAAGCACAGTTCATTGTTCCTGGGTTTTCAAAATTACAGTGATATAACAAATCATTTGTTTTATTTGGTGTTGTGTGTAAGCTTGCTATTCAGATTTAAGGAAAATAGTATTCAAATGAACATTTTAAGCAAGATGTGAGGCTTCTGTTCATGGATTGCAACAACTAATGTGTGCCTTGTGGAACTATTTGCATTTAATAGATTCTCTCGAAGATTAGGGTGACTCAGTTGACATTCTTTAAAATATAACTGCTTTGGGTCATTTTACAAGATTGTCTCATTTCTTAGTGTTTGTGTGTCTTTTACTTCATTACTTGTTCTATTTATATTTCCTTGTTTGCTGTGCCTCTTAAAAAGCTGTATATATGAAAATCTGACCAGTACTAATTCTTTTAGGCATGAAGAAAAATTATCTGTAGAGAAAGTAAATAAATTCTTTATGAAGTAAATAAATTCAGGAAATACATTCAACTCAGTAAATGACTCGATTATCTACCTGATTTGATATATAATTTATCCATTTTCTAGAGGATCAAATTCAGGATTGGAGAGATGATTTGTTCATGATCATATAGGTAGGAAGTGATGGGGTGATGACCCAAATATACTCCTCCTTTGTCCTGGCCCAGTGTTCCTGTGGGAGAAGACACAGAAGTGGAAGAGAGACTTATAAAGCAGACATGACCAAGAAACAAAAGCAAAGTAAAATCATAGATTAGAAAGTATATCTAATTGCATCTTTGGTGTTAGCAATGGATCCTCCTTAGGGCATTCTTCAAAGACTTAAAATATAGTTTAATAGGTAAAAAATAAATATACACTTTTTTTTTAAAAGAGAAGCCTCTACTCTAACTGAGTAATAAAATATTGCAAAGGCTAACTGTGGCCTAAAACGATGATATCCAGTGAGGACAAATTCACTGTTTCCATAATCTTGTCCCAAGAACCCAGAGTTTATCTGGTATTAATTTGCTAGAGCTGCTGTAATGAAGTGCCACAAACTGAGTCGATTAAACAACAAGAGATTTGTTGAGATATGTTTTCATGAAATAATGAGAATGATTGGTCCTTGGATTTTAAAGAACCATTAATATCATTGATGGTAAGAAGAGACAAGACCTTTCTGGTTTTTGAAGCATTTACAATACTCTGTGTTCTTTTGAGCCCACTGTTCTTGGGTCTAGATGTCCGAGACCAAGCTGTGAGTAGGTTTGGTTCCTTCTCTCTCCTTGCTTTTGGTGGTTTCCTGGCAGTCTTTGGTGTTCCTTGATTTTTGCTGCATCATCCCCGTCTCTGCCTTCATCTTCACGTGGCATTCTCCATGTGTGTGGATGTCTGTGTCTGTGTTCATCTCTCCCTTTTTAAAATTTTCTATTATTATTATTTTACTATTTATTATTATTATTATGCCAGTGGCATGCAGGATCTTAGTCTCCTGACCTGCTATTGAGCCCGTGTCCCCAGCAATGGAAGCCCAGAGTCCTAAGCACTGGGTTACCAGAAAACTACCACCATTCCCCACCCCACCCCTTTAGAAAAAAAATTAACAGTACCAATCATGTTGTATTAGGGATCCACACTGCTTTAGTATGACTTCATCTTAACTAATTACCTGACAGCGCTTTACTCTAATCTCTTTTCCACCTCCCTGCACCCACGAAAAAATGGGCAGGAGGGCTTAAAGAAAGAGTGCTATACACAGAACCATTTTCCTTTGGTTCACCAAGACTGAACCTGACCATCTTTTCCTTTAGGATAATTCCTCTCTGCTTCCCCTCACTCTCTTAAACAATTTAGACTCCTAACTCCTCACTCTTTTGTTCCTCAGATATGCCCCATCGAGATTACACTGGCTGAACCTCATTTGTGAGCGTTTATTATACTGAAAAAACTTTCAAGCCTTTTAAAACTCATGCCTCCTTTCTCCTGATGCCTGTGTCTTTTTAGTTGTGGATATTCTCTAGAGCTGAGAGGCTATCCATCAATAATAATTAGAATTGAGGGAGGGGACATTAGTTGATCCTTTAGTATGAAGAGCAATATTGGTGGTATTGTCCATTTGATTTCTTGCCATTATTGCTTATTATTTGAGTTATTATAAGAGAAATATATGTTAATATTATCTAAGCCTAAATCCTCTTCTGACTGATAGATAATTTTCTCAGTCTGGATGTGAGGTAAAAGATGGGTTTCATTTTTAAAAGTGTTTTTAACAAAACAAATATATTTCATAAATAACATAGGTCTTAAAATCCCCCCAAAAAATGTTTAAAAAAACTCCCTCCTAAAGAATTATAGTTAAGATAGCCCAAGAACCAGAGTTAGCAGGCCATTAGGATTGAATCTTGGCATCTTATTAGTTTTTTTTAACAGATGTTGTATGGTTATTCAAAAGAACATACAGTGTTGTAAAAGGTCTGAAAACCAAAAATGTCTGTTGTTGTCTTACTATCAACAATGTTAATGGTTCTTTAAAATCCAGGGACCAATGATTTATATTATTATTTCATGAGAGCATACCTCTTGTTATTCAAAGAAAATCTTATGATGGTTTGTTTTTTTTTTTTTAAGATCCTAAAAACCATCACATGACCTAAGGGAAGGTCATGAGATTGAGTCACAAAGCTTTTGGAAATTCTTTTCCAGCATTCTGATCTCCATCTGGCAGTGACATCCTCTTGTCCTCGCTAGTTATAGGACCTGCTGAGCAACAGAAGGGAAACTCTGAGACACAGTAGATCACTAGATAAATCACATTGTTTCCCAATGAATTTTATATTGTTTATTTTTTTATCTGGGGTTTTCACCCCAGAGATTAGTGGTATAGATCCCACTTATGAAGGTGAGTAATCACTTCAAACTTTCACTCATATAGCAGATAAGAAACTTGACCCATTATCCTAGAAAACTGGTCCATGGCAACTTTTAAAGAATTTAATTGAAGTATAATTGATTTACAATGTTGTGTTAATTTCTGCTCAATAGCAAAGTGACTCAGTTATGCATATATATTCTTTTTTCATATTCTTTTCCATTATGGTTTATCATAGGATGTTGAAGATTGTTCCCTGTGCTATACAGTGGGAGCTTGTTTTTCATCCTGTATATAATAGTTCACATCTGCTAATCTGAAACTCCCAGTCCTTCCCTCTCCACCCCCTCCCCCTTGGCAACCACAAATCTGTTCTCTGTGTCTGTTTCATAGATGTGTTCATTTGTGTCATATTTTAGATTCCACATACAAGTGATATCATATGGTATTTGTCTTATTCTTTCTGACTTCACTTAGAATTATAATCTCTAGGTTCATCCATGTTGCTGCAAATGGCATTATTTCATCCTTTTTTATGGCTAGTTGGTATTTCATTGTATGTGTATATATATACACCACAACTTCTTTATCCATCTCTCAAAGCACATTTAGGCTGTTGCCATGTCTTGGCTATTTTAAGTAGTGCTGCTATGAGCATAGGGTCCATGTATCTTTTTGAATTAAAAGTTTCATCTTGGTATATGCCCAGGAGTGGGATTGCTGGATCATATGGCAACTCTATTTTCAGTTTTTTGAGGAACTTCCATTCTGTTCTCCGTGGTGGCTGTATCAATTTACATTCCCACCGATAGATAGGAGGGCCCACTTTTCTCCACACCTTCTCTAACAGTCCGTGGCAATTTTCTCTAGGGTGAAATAAAGTGCACTGTTGGAAATATAATATAACTTAGATTTTAAATCTCTGTCTCATATCCTTTGTGAAGAAAGTACAGGTTTTAAAAAATCATGAAAGAAATCAACACATTTCTGACCTCTGGTCCTGCTTTTTTTCAGAGCATGAGATGACACCCATAGCTGAGCAGCCAGTGGCTGAACATCCCGTGGCTGAACATCCCGTGACTGAACATCCCGTGACTGAACATCCCGTGGCTGAACATCCCGTGGCTGAACAGCCCGTGGCTGAACAGCCCGTGACTGAACATCCCATGATTGAACATCCCGTGACTGAATATCCCATGGCTGAACAGCCCGTGGCTGAACATCCCGTGGCTGAACATCCCGTGACTGAATATCCCGTGGCTGAACATCCCGTGGCTGAACAGCCCGTGGCTGAACAGCCCGTGGCTGAACATCCCGTGGCTGAACATCCCGTGACTGAATATCCCGTGGCTGAACATCCCGTGGCTGAACAGCCCGTGGCTGAACAGCCCGTGGCTGAACATCCCCATACAATGGAAGAAGAAAATAAGGAGCATACTCCTGAGAAAACTGGCGATTATTATAAAGATGTAAAACAGTGTAAGTTTTCCAAGTTAATGGCAATACATATGCAAAAGATGATTCGACTGATTTGATTTATAAGCTCTAAAATTTCTATAATTTTATTTCCTATTTAAATTTTAATTTACCTTATAGCTGTCTTGGTGTATGAAATGGAATTCTTATTTTCTTCAATTTTTTCCATGAGATATTATGAAGTTTAATAAGATTTGGTAACTGTCTATAATTAATATAGGATTTATCTTAGCAGTGTGGTTATTTATTCACATTAGTAACAATTGAACTAATTCTGTGGTGAGATAAGCAAAATTTATCTGGAGATGTGTGTCTGTTTCCTGGAACTTCTCGAAATAAAGTACCACAAACTAGGGGACTCAAAGCAAAAGAAATTTATTCTCTCACAGTTCTCACAGAAGCCAGAGATCCAGAATCAAAGTTTTGGTCACACCATACTCTCTTCAAAGCCTCTAGGGCAGTGGTCCCGAAACTTGTTGGCACTAGGGACCAGTTTCATGAAAGACAATATTTCCACGGATGGTGTGGTGGAGGGATGACTTCTGAGAGATTCGAGCACAGTACGTTTATTATGCCTCCTCTGATCTGATAGGAGGCAGAGCTCAGGCAGTAATGTGAGCCACAGAGCCCCTGCAAATACAGATGAAGCCTTGCTTGCCCGCTCACCTGCCGCTCATGTCCTGCCGTGAAGCCCAGTTCCTAACAAGCCATGGACTTGGCCCAGACTCTAGAAGACTATCTTCCCTTGCACCTCCCAGCTTCCTGTAGCCCCAGGAACTCCTTGGCTTGGAGCAGCAGAACTCCAGTCTCTGCCTCTGTCTTCACACGTTCTTCCTGTGTCTCCATGTCCAAATTTCCCTCTTCTCAATAAGGACACTGTTTTTGTTTAGGAGCTCACCTACTCCCATGTGACTTCATCGTAACTCGTTAAATTGTCAACAACTCAGTTTTCAAATTAGGTCACATTCTGCAGCGCTGAAGGTGAAGACTTCAACATAGCTTTTTGGGGCAAACAAAATTCAACCCATAACAAGATGACTTTGAGATGTTTGGAAGATCTGCTAAACTTCAATTTATTCACCTTTCTTCATACAAGCTTTCCATGTCCTTATAAGGTCCACCTTTCTAAAATGTGAAAAGTTCGTGAAAAAACTCTTGATTAAATCTAACTATACTGGAATTTTTAATAATATTAGCCAAAGAAAAAAGAGAAATGCAGTGAAGAAATACATATATACACATATTCAAGTACTTTGAAAACTATAATTAGTACATAAGTTGTATTTCTATTCTTTCTTTGATGAATCACTATCCTCTTTTGTAGGTGAAAAAACTCCCTGATACTCAGAGAGGTCAATTGCCAGGTTTCATAGCTACAAAGAAGCAGTGTCAGGAGTGGTGTCTAATCTATCCAACACAGGCTACGTCTACCATGCATCGACTGCAAAATGATGCAGTTGTTTGTTTCTCTATTTTTAATTCCCAGAGATTAAATAAACCAAGAGCCTGATGATTACTTTGATTAAAAAATCTTTCTTACACACACACACATTCATAACATAAATGGGACTATACTAAAGAATTGTATTATGACATGCTTTTTCTCATTTAAGAACTCTGGAGCTTTTTTCATGTATACCTCATTATTTTTAATGGATATATAGTAGTCTATGAAATGATTTTCCATAATTAATCCACTATCTTATTAAATAATTAGATTATATGCAGTTTTTTTCTCTTGTACATTGTTCTCATGCACACTTGAGTGTATCTCTCTTTGGATAGATACCAAGTAATGAAATTTCTGAATCAAGGATAAATCTTTTAAAATATTGATAGGTAACACCAAATTGTGCTCTAAAACACATCTATCAAGAATGCTCCACAATGTCACATATACTGAATAATGTTAATCATGTTCTGTGAATAAGTGAGAATTTTCATTACTGTTTTAATTTGCACTCTGATTACTTGTGAAGCTGAGAATGTTTCTTTATATTTATTGGGCATTTTTATTTCTACTTTTGTGATTTACCTGTTCATATCTTTGGCCCATTTTTTCTATTAGATTGCATTTTTATTTGTAAGGGCTCTTTTTTATATTTAGTATATTCAATCTTTTTTCTATGGTAAAAGTAACAAGTATTTTCTCCCAAGCTGTCACTCACCTTTAAACCTGTTTAAGTATTCTAATCACAGAGAAAATTTTAAATTTTATAAGATCAATTCTTGATTAATCAATTTCTTTACAACTTCTTCATACTGTATTTTGTTTAGGTAGGCCTTATCCAATCCAAGATATTAAATTATTTTCCAATTTTTTGAATAACTTCATATTTTTATTAAAACTCTTAGGTCTTCAATTCAATTATTTTTGTATATGGTGTAAAATAGTCATAAAACTTTACATTTTTCAAGGAGGATTGCCAGTTGTCTAACACTAATTCCCTGCTGATATGAAACTCACATTTAATATAATCTGATTTCAATTTGAAATTGGGTCAATTGTTATTAATACTTTTTCATTGTTTCTTTGATCTGTCTTTCCCTGCAAAGATCCACAATGTTTTAGTTTTTATACTCTAATAACTCATAGCATTAAATATTGACCTATGATTTTCTTCTATTTCTCCATAGATCTACCTCAGAAATATTTCAAAATTAATGACTGTGTGTGTGTGTGTGTCTGTGTGTTGGGGGAAATGGATATATATGTATATACTAAACACACATACACATTCATGTGTATAAATTTTTCTGTCATTTCATGAGATTTTGGAAACAGGAGATCTGTGTATGTATGTTCAATATGGCATCTTGATCCATTTTACTTTGACTCTGACTGAATTGATACATCCATCAGTTTTAAATTACAACCAGCCTTACTGACAACTCTTTAAGAGCAGGATTCACTATGTGCATGTGTAAATGTGAGTCCATTGGGGAGGTTGTGATTGTTATTGAAATATGTGCTATTTAAGCTGAACTATTAGTCTTGCAGAAGGTTCAAGGGCAAGTGAATGCTTCTTACTTGGCTAAAATTTAACAATGTTAATACAAACAGTAATGATATTACACATCTACAAGCCTTCTTCACACCCATTATGCACTTGTATATGTTTTTTGTCATTTCCTTAATAGTTTCTTTTCAGAAAGAATCATTTAACATAAGGAAACTAGTTTGGTATTTTCCTCCATGAATTTTATTTTTGATCCTTGCCCCACTTGTTATTCTGTAGCTGAAGAATGTCTCAAATACTTTATTATTCTTTTTTTTAGAATTAATGTATATGTTTTAGGAAAAAATTCAGGTGAGGAAAAAATGTAAAAGGAACAAGAAGTGACTTACCTAGCTGCTGAAAAGTTTTGATCTTATGTTTTCAGATGTCTTCACAGCACAAAATCCAAATGGCACACAGTCTGAAATATCCGTGAGAGCAACAACTGATCTGACTTTTTCTCTGAGAAACTGTAAGTACTGAAAGGCAGCACTGCAAATAGGAAAAACACTTAAAGCAACATTTCAAAATAGCCCTGCAGACTATTGGGTAGGAAAAAGGTCTTCAGTTCAGTTCAGTCGCTCAGTCGTGTCCAACTCTTTGCGACCCCGTGAATTACAGCACGCCAGGCTTCCCTGTCCATCACCAACTCCTGGAGTTCACTCAGATTCATGTCCATCGAGTCAGTGATGCCATCCAGCCATCTCATCCTCAGTCATCCCCTTCTCCTCCTGCCCCCAGTCCCTCCCAGCATCAAAGTCTTTTCCAATGAGTCAACTCTTCTTATGAGGTGNGATTATGGTTTCAGTGTGTCTGCCCTCTGATGCCCTCTTGCAACACTTACTGTCTTACTTGGGTTTCTCAGTGAGGCTAATATCATCAGGGAGTCTTAATTTGTAAAATAAGGAGACTCCACCATAGCCATTGCACTGGTAAATTCAGAAGGCAAAATGTTTTTACATTTCTTAGCCTCATATTTTTGGTTTGAGTGGAAAGAAAATAACTAAATTTAGGACTCCAGAAAATTGTTTTTTTCTTAAGCCACACTTTTACTTCTGTCTACTTTGTGCTTTTAGCTTCAAATATTATTTCTTTTTGCGTCTTTCTACCAAGTATAACTACTGATAGAGGAAATGAGGAAATGTTGCTAGCATGTCACTTTGGAGGCCATTACAAGTCTCTAAAATCTATATACTACATCCCTCACCTTAAAGTGTCAACAGCTCATATCTGTGAAACCCAAGAAGACAAGGAAAAGAGGATGAAAGTAAATAGGACAAAAGAAAATGTTTCTGACTATGACAATATATAATATTAGGAAAATTCAGACTCAGCAATGCCTAATAATTAATAAAACTGCTTGACAATAATGGAACATTTTGACCAATTCCAAAATTTGAAACATAAATATGACATAGGGACATTTTGAGGGCACACATTAATTTAGCTCTCTCATGGGAATTTTGTTTGCATACAGCAGACAACATCCTGAACTGTTTCTTCAACAGGCCAGGTACCTAAAATTCCCTTTAGGAGATGGATTATTGATGACCACAAGACCCATGGAAGAGATTTCTCTTCCCACAATTCAGGTCCCCAGAGGATTGTCAAAGTTGGATTGGGATAAGAAATTTTTGCCATTTTCACTGGGGCTCTAACAGAAACTTGTTGAGTGGTGGGGACATTCTAAAGGAGCAAGCTCCCCAAGGAGATGGAAATCTCCAGAATAATTTTGACTAATTATTCTTCTAGTCCCTAAAATGATGAGGACAGGCAGTAGTGAGGCAATCCAGACATGTTTCTCTCAAATCAAGTGGGGGTTGCAAAGCAGCATTTAAGGATTATGTCTCAGTCATTCCAGCCCTGCCTGAGTCCGTGTTCACTGTGGTAACGGATTATTTTTTTTCCACCCTTTCTTTCCAACAAGTTACGTATAATAATGTTGTCTGTAGGCTCAGTAGAAATCTTCCTAGAGTGGGATTGCCTGTATTTCATATGGCACTTCATCCATTCCTATCTGAAGCAAAGTTAACTAAAATTGCCAACTTCATAGGGAGAAAATAAATGGTCTTCCAGTCACAAAGTGAAAAGTAAAAGTGAAAGTCACTCAGTCATGTCTGACTCTTTGTGACTCCATGGACTATACAGTCTATGGAATTCTCCATGCCAGAATACTGGAGTGGGTAGCCTTTCCCTTCTCCAGAGCATCTTCCTGACCCAGGAATCGAACTGGAGTCTCCTGCATTGCAGGCAGATTCTTTACCAGCTGAGCTACCAGGGAAGCCCTCCACTCACAAGTTCTCCCAAATTGACTCTTACATACCTCCAGATGCACGCGTTATAGACTGAGATATAGCCTAAATCAGGCCTGGAAATCCTTGAGCTGTAACCCCAAATTTTAATTGCCCAAACTGATTTGCATGGTTAACACCATATGTTTTCAGCTTACCAGGACACAGCTGCTACCTCCCTCTTTCATGTCATCACATTGATCCAGCAACCAAGTTGTCCTAGGTTGATAGTATTACTCCAAAGCCTGGGAAACCACGTGAAGCCAGAGTACCTCACCCAGTAGAGCTTGCTCAGTGCCAGAGGAAGCGTGCAGCCCCACACTCCCAGTTTCTCCTCTCTTATAAATTACAGGCATATCAGCCTCACCTCAGGCAACCTCTTATTGTACAGACATCATTCTTCGTGGCTTCTTCTTTCCCCTCCTTTACGGTGTCTCAGGAAAATGTCTGCAGCGTTCTCTTTGGTGGTGGTGGTGGTGTTATTGTTGTTTTTCTCTCTCCTTTTCTTTGTTCTATTTTTTTTAGCTTAAAAAATACCTAATTACAAATGTCGAGTCAATATTTTTATATGCCGATAATCCATTATGCCTTTTCCTAGATAAACTCTTCAATGAAACGACTACGATGGCACCTCCTGAAGTAGTCAGCCGTGAAGAAAGTAAAGAACCTTTTGGAGAAACTACTCACAGTATTAAACTTACAACATTGTAGTCAGACCTGGAGCATGTCATTATATGACTTATAAATTTAACT
Organism: Neotragus pygmaeus; assembly: GCA_006410875.1. Classification (NCBI taxonomy): domain Eukaryota; kingdom Metazoa; phylum Chordata; class Mammalia; order Artiodactyla; family Bovidae; genus Neotragus; species Neotragus pygmaeus. The sequence continues at coordinate 373,672 of SJYV01015136.1, forward strand.
TTCACTACTCTGAGTATTTCATAAAGTGATAACATACTTAAAGAATTCATACTACTACAATTTAAAACCACTCTAAAATCTTTTAAATGGTAAAAATATAGGAATCAATTTTCAGATTATCTGACAAAGGATAGGAAATGAACTCTTCAAAATACAACCTGATTGTGGTAAAATGTATTAGCTATATTTATATTAAATATATATTTATATAAAATATCATGTGTGTATAAATATACATTTATATAAATATATTCAATACATTTTAATATAATTTTTAATTATAATAATTTAACAATCACATACTTGATTAACTCTGCTTAGAGTTGATTTTTAGCATTTCCTAAGAATATTCGTGGAGAGTTCAGAGCTAGAGTTTACAAAATCAAAATTATCATTTTACTTTTCTGACAGTACTGTTTCTTACACTTGTGAAACCATAACAACTCAGGATGGCTTTTCTCTAAGGTCTTGAAAGAGGAGTGGTCTAATTGAAGACAGTGAACTGTCATTACATGAAACCCTACATCCTCCAGTTCATACAATCCAAGTCTATTTCTCATGACTCCTTTAATATGGTTACTCACTTTCTTGAATAACCATATTAAAGTAGTATTTTAAAATAGAAATCGTATCATCCTGGTATGCCCCTTCTTAAATACCATCAGTAACTTACGGCTAGGTTCGGGGTCATATTCTGAATTCTTAACCAGGCATTCAAGTCTGAAGTGATCTGACCTTTGAAGAACCTGCCAGTCTCATTTCTGGTCGCATTCCCCACCCATATTCTCCACCCCAGACTACCTGAACCTGCTCATAACACCTGCGTTTGCTCACCGTGGAATGACCTCTCTCTCACATAGTTTATCTGGCAAACAATTCCTAGTCCTCTGAGCCTTTATGAGAGCATGGCCTCCCTCGCGAAGTGTTCCCGGCTTTTGAAAGTGAATTAGATCCTTCTGTGCATACCACCTGTGTGTTGCTAGGAAAGCCCTCATTCTCCTGCAATGTGATGAACAGTCATTCTTGTCTGTCTACCCCTCAAAGTAAGAGTGTGTTCCTTAAACATAAGACCTGTATCTTGTTCATTTCTGTAACTTTAAATGCCACCCACAGGGTCTGGCACATGGCAGGAACTCAAGGTGTAACTGTTACATGACTAGACTAACAAAAAAATGAACATTCTATCAGAATTTTACTAAAGTCAAATTACCTTATTTTGTTATCCTGTTCTATTTTGTTTTTTAAACAGAAGGAACCCAGAGTCCAAATGAGCCTGCATTTTGGACAATGTTAGCTAAAGGTAAACTCATAGTAGTTAGGTAGCTGGGAAAATGTTTCGGTTTTCTAAAGTCTTCTGTAAGAAACCTGAGATCAGCGTTAATTTTTTCTAATCCTAAGAATTAACATGTCAGCATTTTGCTGCCATCATCACGTGTAATAGCAAATGCAACACAGACCCAGAAAGTTGATCAGTGTCACACATTTTCCGATCCTCTCACCAAAAGTTTCGCTCTCCTACAAATGTTACAATCTAGCCATNTTAACATGTCAGCATTTTGCTGCCATCATCACGTGTAATAGCAAATGCAACACAGACCCAGAAAGTTGATCAGTGTCACACATTTTCCGATCCTCTCACCAAAAGTTTCGCTCTCCTACAAATGTTACAATCTAGCCATTTAATTTATTTATGATTAAAAATTTTAAATAAGGCTCTTGCTCAATAGTATCCCTCTTTGTATTTGGGGCAGTATGTGTATAAGCACATGGGGATGCATGAGTGAATGCAAAGTATATATCAAAATATGTGGATGCACAAAAGTAATGTGTAAATCATAAATGTACATGCATTCATTTATAAATCACATGCACAGCATTTGTGTATATGCATGTATACATATAACACGTATATTATCAATAAATGCATACATGCATAAATATAATTCATGTATCACACACATATATGCACGCATTATGTGAATTATATGCCATATTTGATGGATCCTCATTTGTGGATTCTGTATTTGTGAATTTACCTACATTTAAAATTTCTTTGGAACGCTCCACATCAATACTTGCAGAACTTTCACAGTCATTGATGGACACACAACAGATTAGCAAAAAATATTTAATTGCGTGAAGCTCTTGTTCCCAGCTGAAGTATAACAAAGGCCTTCTTTTTTCAGCTCTCATGCTGTGAACAAAATATATTTTTTGTGGTCTGTTTAGTGTAAGGTGTTTTGCATTTTTGTGCTTTCTGCTGGCAGTTTTGCTATTTTAAATGCCCTCCAAGTATAGTATTACAATGCTGTTTGGTTCCTAAACAGAAGAAGGCTGTTACGTACCTCAGGAAGAAAAACGTGTGTATTATATAATCTTCATACAGGTGTGAGTTATAATGCTATTGATTGTGAGCTCAGTGTTAATGAGTCAGACTGTAGCCCACCAGGCTCCTCTGTCCATGGGATTTACCAGGCAAGAATACTGGAGTGGGTTTCCATTCCCTTCTTCAGAAGATCTTCCCATCCCAGGGATGAAATCTGGGTCTCCCTCACTGCAGGTGGATTCTTTACCTCCTGAGCCACCAGGGAAGTATAATCAATCAGCCATATATACTAAATAAAGTGTCTCTAAACAGAAACATACATAAAACAAGGCTGTTGCTGCTACTGCTAAGTCGCTTCAGTCGTGTCCGACTCTGTGCGACCCCATAGGTAGCAGCCCACCAGGCTCCTGCGTCCCTGGGATTCTCCAGACAAGAATACTGGAGTGGGTTGCCATTTCCTTCTCCAATGCATGAAAGTGAAAAGTCAAAGTGAAGTCACCCAGTCGTGTCCGACACTTAGCGACTCCATGGACTGCAGCCCACCAGGCTCCTCCGTCCATGGGATTTTCCAGGCAAGAGTACTGGAGTCAAAAACAAGGTTATATGACCAGAGGCTCATAAGAACCTAACCCTGTATTTCCCTTAGGAATGATGATGGTTCAGTATTCATTTAATGCAGTGCTTACATGACTTAACTACCACGACTACCATGAGAAATGAGAATGAACTGTATATAGTATCCACACACATCTACACACACAATAATTTTAGTAAGGGGATTTTGTTTACCATAACACCAATTTATTGTTTTAACAGCTATAAACGCAACCACCAGTGAGGACAACCAACGAGATCAATTTTTTCAGCCAATTCCAAGTAAGAGCAAAATACTTCAATTAAATAGATACATAAATATTTGCACACATTTTAGTGTCTACATGGTGATACTGTTTTCCTCAGTAAGGTGTGGTATATGTAAGAGAGTAGTATGGTGACTGACGTTATATTAGAGAGGACATTTACAGTTTTAGGAAAGGTATGGTTTCTAAACAGTGTTCTCCATGACCATATTGCAGATATTTCCATCTTCCTATTGTGTAACTTCTATTCCTGGAAGTAAATAGGAAAGTAAACTCAATGGAGTTGTAGGCAAAATGAACAATACACAGGATGCAGTCTTTTTTAATTGACAGAATTTTTAGAGCAGTTCCAGGCTACAGAAAAATTGAGTAGCAAGTAAAGAGTTCTCATATATTCCACCCACTTAGTTTTCCTTGTTATTAACATCTTCCATTGGTGTGGTGCATTTTTAAAAATAATTGATGAGCCAATATTGATACATTGTTATTAACTAAGCTTCAGAATTTACATTAGAGTTCATTCTTTGAGTTGTACAATTCTACAGGTTTTCACAACTATCTTGTGTCCACCATTACAACCATACAGAGTAGCTTCATTGCCCTAAAACTTTTCTGTGATCTGCTTAGCCATCTTTCCCTTCCCCAACCCTGACCTTTCTGTTGTCTCTATGGTTTTGCCTTTTCCAGAAGGTCAAGTAGTTGGAAACATACATGTGTTCTTCCAGAGTGGCTTCTTTGGCTTAGTACTCTGCATTTAGGTTCCTTCCATGTCTTTTTGTGACTTGATAGTTTACTACTTTTCATCACTGAATAATATTCCAGTATACGGATGTACTGGTATGTTTATCCACTCACCTATTGCAGGACATCTTGACTGTTTCAAAGTTTTGGCAATAATGAATAAAGCTGCTATAAACATTCATGTGTAGGTTTTTGTGTGGTCATAAGTTTTCAGCTCATTCCCGTAAGTACCAAGTATTGTGATTGCTGAATCATGGGGTAAGACTATGTTCAGATTTATAAGAAACTGCCAAACTGCCTTCCAAAGTGGCTGTACCATTTTGCATTCCCACCGCCAACAAACGAGAGAATTCCTGCTGCCGGATGTAATTTTCATTAATGGATTGATTTTATTTATATGAATAAAAGAACTCCTGACTTTGATGGAAATTTTCATAACAAGGCATCATATTAATTTTCCCCAAATCTGTCCAATGTAAATACGTTGAAAAAGAAATGGCATCTGGTAATACACGTAGGGCCTACTACCTTAATTCTGTGCTGAGTTATTTGACACTTAATGCCACTTGCCTTTCAGTGAGTCAAGAAAATGGTGTCAGTCTTCTTTATTTAGAAAAGTGATAACTAGTAATGACAATGTTCTAGAGATATTTTGTCTTTTTGAGTAATGAAAACATGATCGATTTTCTGTCGTGTGTTGAGCACCTACCACGCTTTACATATGTAATTGTGTCAATCCTCACAGCAATTCCATGAAAGCTGGTATTATCTCCATTTTACAGATGAGGAAACTGTGGCTTAGAGGCGGGGGGGAAAACCTGTCCCAACTTGTAATTCGCTTTTCTATAATTTCCAATGGTTAGGAATTTCAAACCCTTCTTTAGTTTTGAACATCACTTTGATAAACAAATGTACTATAAGCACACCTCTTTACAAAGGCCCTTTTAATTCAGGAGCACAGCCCATTTTAATATAATTTATTTCCAAAATAATCTGCCTCAAAGTCAAGATATCAGTCATTCACAACTATATACATTTCTCTCCCCTTGGCTAGGATTGCACATGGACAATTTTAATTTTTTTAATATAAGAGAGTACACACATGGGAATTTGTCATTACCTATTACCAAAACATCATTACCTGAAAAAAATCATGAAAAATCATTGGAACTTTTGGGTGAAAAGATGTTGGAGGAGAAGGGACAAATAGCAACATGATCATTTAAAGTCACTATTACATGCCTATTAAGTCAGACATATATTCAGGAAGATATAAAATTTGGCAGTAAATATATATATATATTCTTCAGTAAAAAGACTTTTGACATTTCTGGATCCAGGCATGATTTTAATCATATATTTTAGAAAGTTAGCTAAGTTTCCATTTCCTTAACATCAAATATACTGGATTTGATCACAGTAATAAAAAGACAAATTCAGTTCTTAAGCTTTGTGGAGGAAGCACGGTAGTACATTATCCTTTTAACTTAAAAGAAAAATCAACTCCTGCCAACAAGAGAAATGCATATTTCTCTCCTGAAGGACTAATCCCATGTGTGTAATTTCATCACGTTTTTAATAGTAATCTCTTCCAAGTCTTGGATTGGTTTTTAATTATACAAGGAGGAAGGCTGATACATGTTTTAACATCTGGTCACCTGGATTTGATACCAGATTTTGCCGCTTACTAGTTATGTGCCGAGGGCAAATCCATAAACTTCTGTGATCCTGGAAAATGGAGTGAGGGTGAGCTCCTCCAAGACTGCTGTGAAGGGGAAAGGTTGAAAAAAGAGTCGAGAGTCTTTGTCCATAGGAAGTGGCCTACAGCCTTCTCCTTGGCATTACACGAAGGTAGAGGGGAGAGTGCAGTGAAGACTCTGGGTGGCAAAGGCTTCTCTCCAGTTGCATTGTGATCCTTATTCCGCCAGAAACACTTGCTGAACACGGTCACTCTTTCCCACTGCATTTTCTTTCTTTCCTCTCAGACTCTGATGTGAACGCTACACGGGAAGACAACACGGCAAGAATACAGGAAGCCAAGTTAAAATTAATGCTGGGCATCTCACTGATGACCCTCTTCCTTTTTGTCGTCCTGTTGGCAATCTGTAGTGCCATGCTGTACAAAATGAAGATGATGAAGTAAGTCTGCAGACCTCCGGAGCCTTTAAAACACAGGAGAGGACGCTCCCACTCTCCTTTCCCCAGTAGAGGGCTGGGCAAACACGACTCCCAGGGCTATAAGGTATTGGCTCCCTTGCCTCTATTTGGAGAGGACCATGGAGCTGTCTCTCAGGGAGTATCCCACTTGAACTTGTCCTCAATATTTTAAATAATCATCTAGAGAGAGGAACAACCCTATTCAATTGGGAAGGTAATAGAGAAGCTAATGTATTCTTTTTCCATAGCCTTGAGACAAAAGGGGTTATGAATTCTGTTCTAAATAGCACATCTGTGTAGGGTCTAACATTTTTCATTCATTTATCTAGTGTAATAATAAATAGACAACATATTGGACATAATTCATATATTATTTTAAGATGCTTTTCTAAGTCAAGCTGCAAACGCACCCAAAAACAGTTCTTGATGTATGTTTCTGTTTTCAGATATAAACAAGCATGTCAGACTGGTGAATACTCCGTCAACCCAGAGCTGGCCACCCTATCTTACTTTCATCCATCAGAAGGTGTATCAGACACATCATTTTCCAAGAGTGCGGAGAGCAGCACGTTTTGGGGCTCCACTTCAGAATTAAAGAAATCAGACACAAGGTCAAAATTTAGGATGACAGACATGACTTCCACAGTCTCAGAGGAGAATGAGGAGTCAGACATGATTCAGAGTGAGGAGCCCAGCGAGGAACCCACAGATGATTAGACAACTGTAATATTTTTGTCATAACAAATACCTTTGTGATGTTCATTTATAATTTGGAAACTCTGGTGAGACCAAATTTTCTGGTGTCTTCAAAGGAGGGTATATTAAATAAAATTCTCTCAGCTATAAAAACTATTTAAAACTATATTCCAAAAAACATAAGGAAATAGGTGTGAAAAAGTTCATTAAGTAAAAAATGATCCTGTAGGGTGACTTATGCAAAATATTCATTCTAGGCTGGCTCTTTTTAAAATACGTGTATTTTATTTTTTTACCTTACCTGTGGGCATTTTAGGGAATTTTGGGGCAGCCACTACTATGCCCCTCTCCACCACCAAAGCAAAACAGCACAACAACAACAACACACCCGTTGCTGTTTACTGGCAAAAAAGGTGTGCTGTATCAAGAGACAAAACTAGTATTAGAGACTCCTGGCATTCTTCAATTGTTTCAAAGTCATCAGGGTGCAGTAAGATTTAGGGGAAAATATTTTTTCCATTTTTAAAGTATCAATAACCATGTGAGATATCATTGTTTTCCAGAAGAGAAAGGAAGGAGGGATTCCAGCATCTAATTTTCTAGAGGGGGATTTATGGGTCTTGAATAGTTTAGAGCTAGAGGCCCCTTCCTTCTCTCTCCCCATCAAGCATCCATGCTTGCTATGTCGTATTGGGGCTGGGGAAAGCATTTCAAAGACTAATTTATGTAATCAGTGACTTGTGAAACTATCTATCCTAGGAGTATTTCAGTTTACAGAGAAGACCAATGGAATCGGGATACTGTTTCCCTTTTAGGAGTGTTTCAACTGGAAGGATTTTAGAGACATGTAATCAGATCCTTTGTGGATATGTGTGGATGATGGGGAGGGAAGGAATTGGGGCGGAGTCATTGTCCTCCTAAATTCTCACCTACTTTATGCTATGCACTTTGACACATTATATCACACAGAATTCTACCACCCTATGCAAGACAAGCTTATTTGACAGACCAAGAAATGAGAACTTGGGTAAGTTGGATACTTTGCCTAAGAGAGAGGTAAAGTTTAGATGTGCTTTGACACTGAGGTTCTCTCCCTGATCTATTAAGGTTAACCGTCAAACTTGTAACAAAAATCAAAGGGTGTTTAGAAGCAAGGTAGGCGCCCACAAGGCAGGAGATTCCTTAACCCAAATGTCCTTTCAGCTCTTGGGAGATTGTTTTCCCTAAATGTAGGTTAGGTCTCTACGAACCTCCTTCCCTGTAGAAGATAGACGCACACACACACTACACTCACCTGTCACTACCCTACCATCCATTCTCAGAATCATCCTTCTCTCCCTATTTTCTCCCCTGACGTCAGCTCCAGCCTGCCCATTGGCTGGAAAAGCTATGAAGCTCCGCCTCCGAGTAGCCGCAGACCATATAAGGCTGTACTC
>SJYV01015136.1:383751-403911 GCA_006410875.1 Neotragus pygmaeus
CTGACAGAAATGTGGCCCTCGGAAGGGGGCGACCAGGGAGAGTGAAAATCTGCCCGGGCTAAGTCCGACTTGGTCCTGGAGGACGCACCCTGTTTCCAGGCCTGGAGTCTTCATCAGCGGAGAGAGCTTCTAACAAAAGGAGCCTGGGCACCTGGGGGGCTCCCCGCTGCCAACTTCGCCAGCCCTGCCTTCCTTCCCTCCCCTGCTCCACTAGGTCCCCCAGAGGAGGGCGGCAGACCTGGCTCTGTTTTAAGTGGATCATGGGCATTCGCAATGCCAGAACCACCGTTTGCTTCTGAGCCATGGAGGGATGGGAGGCAGAAGGAGGGAGGAGCAGGCCCAGAGGCTGGGATCCAGGGCCTGCAGAAGAGCCAGAGATCCCCCCCAACTCCTCTTCAGGATGCTTAGGCCAGAGAAGCGGGCCAGGAGTGGAAAGGGGTTCCTTGTCCTTGACTTCCCCCAGGGGAATACCTTGCACCTCTCGATTTTCAAAACAAAGCCAGCCAACTGAGTTCTCTGATCCTACTGGGTTGCTGTCTCTCCGGGCCTGTCTGGAGGGAGAGAGAAGATGTGTATAAGAGACAGGCCACTACTATGCCCCTCTCCACCACCAAAGCAAAACAGCACAACAACAACAACACACCCGTTGCTGTTTACTGGCAAAAAAGGTGTGCTGTATCAAGAGACAAAACTAGTATTAGAGACTCCTGGCATTCTTCAATTGTTTCAAAGTCATCAGGGTGCAGTAAGATTTAGGGGAAAATATTTTTTCCATTTTTAAAGTATCAATAACCATGTGAGATATCATTGTTTTCCAGAAGAGAAAGGAAGGAGGGATTCCAGCATCTAATTTTCTAGAGGGGGATTTATGGGTCTTGAATAGTTTAGAGCTAGAGGCCCCTTCCTTCTCTCTCCCCATCAAGCATCCATGCTTGCTATGTCGTATTGGGGCTGGGGAAAGCATTTCAAAGACTAATTTATGTAATCAGTGACTTGTGAAACTATCTATCCTAGGAGTATTTCAGTTTACAGAGAAGACCAATGGAATCGGGATACTGTTTCCCTTTTAGGAGTGTTTCAACTGGAAGGATTTTAGAGACATGTAATCAGATCCTTTGTGGATATGTGTGGATGATGGGGAGGGAAGGAATTGGGGCGGAGTCATTGTCCTCCTAAATTCTCACCTACTTTATGCTATGCACTTTGACACATTATATCACACAGAATTCTACCACCCTATGCAAGACAAGCTTATTTGACAGACCAAGAAATGAGAACTTGGGTAAGTTGGATACTTTGCCTAAGAGAGAGGTAAAGTTTAGATGTGCTTTGACACTGAGGTTCTCTCCCTGATCTATTAAGGTTAACCGTCAAACTTGTAACAAAAATCAAAGGGTGTTTAGAAGCAAGGTAGGCGCCCACAAGGCAGGAGATTCCTTAACCCAAATGTCCTTTCAGCTCTTGGGAGATTGTTTTCCCTAAATGTAGGTTAGGTCTCTACGAACCTCCTTCCCTGTAGAAGATAGACGCACACACACACTACACTCACCTGTCACTACCCTACCATCCATTCTCAGAATCATCCTTCTCTCCCCATTTTCTCCCCTGACGTCAGCTCCAGCCTGCCCATTGGCTGGAAAAGCTATGAAGCTCCGCCTCCGAGTAGCGGCAGACCATATAAGGCTGTACTCGGCGGAAGAAGCAGTAGTAGTAGGCCGGGGGCTTCTCCTTCGCAACAGTGCAGGCGGGTTTACGGAGCCAGGTGAGGTGAACCTCGAGCAGTAGTCCATGCTACGCTCCGTGGGTTACTTTTGCCGTTTTCCGTGCCCTTTTTACAGCCCCAGGGGTCGGTGCCAGCGTTTGTACTGCCAGTTCAGGCACCAGGAAATGCGGTGGGAGTTGAGTGAGGCAGGCAGGTGCAGCAGCTTGGAGGTGCTAGGGCTGCAGAGGAGACACGGTGAATTCATGAGTGAGAAAGGGCTCATGGGAAGAAGGTCAGGTGGGTCTGGGGAAGGGTTGGCTACCAACCGTTCCCACCTTCCGCCACCAATCCTTGGAAGAACCAGGGAGGTTTCTTGATTGGAAATAGGTGTAAGAGTTACTTTTGTCTTCAGTACTAAAGTACTGCAGCTTGAGAAAGTGAATCAGTATAGCATTACTGTGGCTAGAACAGTATGGTAAATTTATGGTAAAGAATCTGCCTGCGATGCAGGAGACCTGGGTTCCATCCCTGGGTCGGGGAAGATCCCTGGGAGAAGGGAACGGCAACCCACTCCAGAATTCTTACCTGGGAAATTCCATGGATACAGGAGTCTGGTTTGTTACAGTTCATGGGGTTGCAAAAGAGCCTAACACGACTGAGTGAATTTCACTTTTCATGGCTAAAATGCGCCCCCCCCCCCCGCCTCCGCCAAAATTAGTTTCTCATCCTCCGTTGACATAACTTGTGGATACCTTTGTAGGTATCATTTTTAAATGCAGTCAAGGTACTGGGACAGTGGGCCTGAAGAATGTCTGGTAGTCCTTGCTGATGTCACTTTCTTCTCCCCTCTTCCCTAGTCTAGATGTCAGGAGAGGGTCACATAGCCCAGACTGATGTGTATGTGTGTTGGGAGGGGGCATGTCTTCTCATTTGCCCCCTGCTGACCCTCCATGCCACTATTAAACCTGGAATTCCTAAACAGGTCTAGACCTCTGATCTGTTTCCTCTTAAAGGACATAGTACCAGTTCCGTTTAAACTTGTTTCTCCCCCTATTCTGAAACACCCCTGCGTTTCCCTTCTCTGATGCTCTTAACCTGCCTCTTCCCCAGCCCTCTAAGAGGGCTGTTTACCACCGTGTAGCTACTTAAGGGCAATTCCACAAGGACTTTGCCTTGGGACGAGGAACCAAGTAATTAGAATCTCCATGAGTAAAATTTCCCAGCATTGCACTCTAGGATCAGGAGAATTAAGAACTGGTCCTCCCTCAATCTCTTACTTGTCCCTCCCACCTAAAGTATATTGGAGATCCAGATATACTGAGTAGTGAGGGTGCCATGGAGATCCTGTTTGAGAGTGTCTTCCTGAGAGCCTTTTGGGTAGCCCCACAGTTCCTGAAACCGGGAGCGGGGGACATCCAGGGACGTTTGGGAAGATGGTAGACTGGGCTGGCCACCGGGAGAGAGACTCTGCCCGCCTAACCGAGCGCTCACCTTGAGTGCCCAGCCCCTACGAGGGTGGCCCCGCCCACTGCGGCGGCTAAGGGGCGGGGCCAAGGTCACGTGGCGGGGAGTCGGGCGAGGGGCGCGTGGGCAGGCGTGTAGGTAGCTTCCTCCTCCTCATTCGCGGGATCCCGGTTTGCTGGTTGCAAGGTGCGAGTGCACAGTATTCTCTGGCTTTATCCCCTCTCTCTGCCACCCGTCCCCACTGTGGACTCAAGGAGTTTCCTGAGCGCTGGTAAAAGGTGGTGGGTGGGGTGGAACCCAGCTTGTGGCACGGCGGAGTTACACATCAGAAGCTCTTCCCAGTCGCCTCTAGCCTGAGCAAAGGTCGTAAGTCCGCCTCTGACTTCAAAATTTGCCCTCCAAGTCTAGCTTCTGGTGGAGCAAAATCATTTTAAACTTCTGACATGGAGGGAAATAATATTCTCTTCACTCTCCCACCCAGCCCTCATAGCACCCCAACGCGCTTTTTAAACATCCTTTCCTGAATCATGGCAACCAAATAAAACCCAGCTTATGCCAAAATGCAGTTCTCCCTTCCAAGTTTCTTTCAAGAAAAATTAGAACCAGTTACATTTGATTCGTAGGTGAATTCCCATGCTTATGCCTGCTCTTCACCTTTTTCCTTCATCAAAATGCCCCACACCTTTGTCACACACTTTGCTTTGGCTTTCAATAGAGTTAATTTCTTAATAGAGAATGAACGGCAAAGTGAAAGGCTAGTGAGCCAAAGGAAAGCTCATTGTGTAAAGAGGAAGCACGTGTGTGTTACCAAAGGGTAAGTTAACTAAAATAAGGTTGAAAAGTATAATTTGGACGATATCTCATATCAAACCTCTTGTTTTTGAGAGGGGAGAAGTGTGTAAACTATGCTGTAATTGACATTGGAAAGTGTATTTTGGAAAGAGGGAAGAGATGGTAATTTCCTTATTTAAAAAGTCAGGAAGGACCTGCCAGGTATTGTGAAGGGCCATGGCTGGCAGCCTTATCTCTTGGCACTGTTCTGGGTTTCCTCAGGAGTATGGATCCAGCTGCTTTCGAGTTTTACTTGTTAATTTTTTTTTTTTTAATGGTTGTGGAACGGTGTGTTTGTTTGAGGCATTCTGTAGAACAGAAGGGACCTTAGGACCTTTGTGAGAATGTTGAGAACCGCTGAATTAAAAGAAGACTCATGCTTTAAAAAAAACTTTATAAGCAGCATTCATTCAGCTCTTTGAACTGTTGCCATATTGTCACTACCTAGTAAATAATAAGGTGGATAGTATATATCCAAACCATGTCACATTTGACACAGTTTAATATGTATAGACATGACCTGTCACACAGATATGTAGCTATACTGGTAATAAGAATATTTTAATCAGTCATAGGAATGAGCTAGACATTTGAAAGACTTAGATGTTCATTGTCCTTCTCATTCCAAGAACTGACCTGTTCATCAACAGTTCCCTTTGTTTAAGGCTGGGTTTGGGAAAGTTTCTGTCCTTGTGATAGGAAGCTCTTTGTCCAGGATATTTTGGGGTCTGCACTTCATCTTGAGTGATGTTTAAAGATAAACGTATCTCCCATTAACAACTCTAGGCATGACTATGGAACAATTGGAAAGAATCAACAAAGAAATCAAGTCAGTCAAGACTGAAGTTGAAGAAAAGCAGCAGATGCTCCCTAGGTTTACTTTAGCGCTTGAAGAGCTATCGCAAAGCCACGTGGCCTCCTTGAGTGACACAAATGTGAAACAAGGTTTTCCTGAAAACAGCCTGCTCCCACAAGAAAAGTGGAACGAACCATCAAAAAACAAAGAGAGTCAGCCTCCAAAGTACCTGATGGACCACACATGTCCAGCAACTGACCTTGAATATGATCCCTTGCTCAATTACTCTGTAGCACTGCTTGGAGCATCTAAAGGAAGGCAGGGTGAGACCGACAGTCAGCCCTTCTGGAAAAAATCTGTGGGTAAAAATTTCCACAAGTCCCTGGAGAGTCAAAGACCTTATGTTTCACCCATAAGAATTAAAATAAATCTTCAAGATTCTGATGAAGATGACCTTGTAATGGATGTACCTTCAATCATTCCTGCTTCTAGGAAATCTAAACGCTTTCGAGGCTTTAAATATCAGAATATGGAGGAAAGGATACAGGTAGTGCCTCCGGAGGAAAGAAATCTTCAGATCAGTGACATAGAAGAGGAAAAAATAGGTGAAACCCAACTAACCACACACAGAGAAGATGACAGTAACAAGCTAGAACCATCAAGATCACTCATGAAAACCTCACTAGATACTAAAACTACGATACACATGTGTGGTGTTCAAAACCACATTTCTAAGATGGGAAGCTTTGGTGGTGAGAAGATGCATGTCTGCATTTCAGGAGAAAATATGTCTTATGCCCCTCCCAGGGACAAAGAAATCCAGACAGGAAGTCAGAGTGAAAGGTATCCAAAGAGGACAAGACATGTAAAAACAACTGATGATACTCAAAAAGAAGAGGCTGAATGGCTGTCTTCACCAAGCCAACTCCAGTCAGCTTATGCAGATGATCAGCTGAAAGGCAGAGTTCTGACAGCACCAGACGATAGTCAAGACTTGACTATTTTTGAAGACAGCAGGTTAGTTGAATTTGGTTTAGATAAGGAATATACTGGAGATGACACTCCCTCTGATTCTGATGACACTATGAAGGAATGTCTTCAAATTTTCAGTGAGTTCACACAAAGCCAAGATCATGAGGGAGAGACGGCTAAACAGGTTGGTCACTTTTATTTTTTTAATCCTTTTCCTAAATCTAAAATTGTTGTCCTTAAATACATGTTCTCTGTATTCTAAACTTTATAAAATGTATGTACCATCTATTATATATTTTGAAAATTATAATTAAGATAATATAATACATAAAAATGTTAATTTAAATAACATTAAGATAAAAATAATAATGAAATATATTTATAATATAATAGTTAATAACGTATTAGAATGACAAGGCTAAACCTTGGTAAGTGGCCAGCCATTACATCTTGCAAGCTTGACAGTTTCCAGAGGCCACGGTATTATATACAGTAACTGATAGCTGATTTGTCANATAACATTAAGATAAAAATAATAATGAAATATATTTATAATATAATAGTTAATAACGTATTAGAATGACAAGGCTAAACCTTGGTAAGTGGCCAGCCATTACATCTTGCAAGCTTGACAGTTTCCAGAGGCCACGGTATTATATACAGTAACTGATAGCTGATTTGTCAAATTAAAGGAATCTTTTATAGGAATATCTGTGCATGTAAAATTATCCAAAATAAGTTATTTTTTGTGAATTATTTTTAAATAATTTGCCCAGTGTTTTGGATTTCTGTGGCTCTTCAAGAGGCACGATAAATTTGCTTTTACTACGCTGAAATTGGATAACTCTTATCGTTTTCCCACTAGGCTTCAGGAAAACAAATGGACTTAGATATGCTGTATTACCAAAACATTTCTGGACCAAAAAGGAGAATTGCACACACTGCCAAAGTTGATGTGAGCCATTTTGTTTCTCTTTCTGTCCCACCTCCCTCCCTCTGGCTTTCTCGCAACACTTAATATAAAGTTACATTGTCATTTCAAGCTCAAGTATATTCTAGTACTTGTTATCTTTTGTCCACTAGGGGGCACAAGCGGGTAGTCAATAAATACATTGCCTACTTGTAAGAGTTTTTCAAAACCTTCATTTTTTCCCCCATTATCTAACATTTTCATTAAAAGCAGGTATATTGTTTTTGTATAACCTTTGAACTGTGAATTAATATGGTCAATCCTCATTATTTTCGGATTCTGGTTTTGCAGATTCACCTATTCAGTAAAATGAATTTGTATCTTTAAAATCAACACTCAAGCTTTTGTGGTCCTCTGTAGACACTTTTTAAGTTTATGCATTGAAGAAGGAAATGGCAACCCACTCCAGTGTTCTTGCCTGGAGAATCCCAGGGACAGCGGAGCCCAATGGGCTGCCGTCTGTGGGGTCTCACAGAGTCGGACACGACTGAAGTGACCTAGTAGTAGTAGTAGTAGACACACACAGTGGCAAAAAAAAAGAGGGGGCCACGGCAACTCAGTTCAGTATTGTTGCCTAGAGAATACCATCCTCAGAGGAAACTGGTGGACTACTGTACACAGAGTCACAAAGAGTCGGACAAGATTGAAGCAATTTAGCACTATAAAAGTGTTTCACAATGAAAAAAATTATCTTAATGAAATTTAAAATAATTTAATAGGGTATATAGCCACTAAAAGGAAAGAGGAAGCTAGGAACAACATAAAATAAGTGAAAACCAGAAAACAGGATATCCTGCAAAAATAAAGATTGACAAATATGATGAACTGAGATCTCAGGTATTCACACAGGCAGGACAATATTCACTGGTTAAAATAATGGAACTTTGAAGATAGNCTCTGTCTATGGGATTTCCCAGGCAAGAATACCAGAGTGGGTTGCCATTTCCTGCTCCAGGGGATCCTCCCAACCCAGGGATCAAACCCCCCAAGTCTCCTGCATTGGCAGGTGGATTCTTTACCATGGAGCCACCTGGGAGGCACTTTATGTCTATAGCTATGATTAATTTAAGCCATCTCAGAGTTTTTTCAGAGCAGAGATGGGCATTGGAATATGCCTTTCAAGGCACATGAAGTGAGGGGTGTATATGTGTAAGTATGTGAGAGAGATACCAGGGTATGTGACAGAGAGAGACAGACCTTCAGAAAAGAATGCCCACAAGTAATAAGATAGTATAGCCTTACATCTTTAGTCATTTTCCCCTTACCTGTGGCTGTGATTTTTTTTTTCTTTTTACCAAGTATTCCTTGTTAGGAAACTGTCAGTTTTAAGGCTTTCCCCCTCCCTAAAAGTGAGGTAGATTAACTCATCCTCGAATTTCCAGTCTCTTAAAGTCCTTCGGAAGGAATGCTCCCCTTGTTTCTGGCTGGGATCATTTGAATTTTCATTTATTTATTTTTGCCCGGGCTGGGGCTTTGCTGCTGCATGAGCTCTTCGCTAGCTGCGGTGAGTAGGGGCTTCTCTCTAGCTGCGGCGGGCAGGCTTTTCATCGCCGCGGTTCCTTTTGTTGCAGAACTTGGGCTCTAGGTGCGCCGGCTTCAGGAGTTGTGGCGTGTGGGCTCTAGAGCTCGGGCTTAACAGTTGTGGTGCCTAGGCTTAGTTGCTCCGCAGCACGTGGGATCTTCCTGGATCAGGGATCAAACCCATGTCTCTTGCATTGCAAGTGTGTTCTTTACCACTGAGCCACCAGGGAAGCCCCTAGTTGTGGTCATTTTAATATTGAACATGCATGGACCTTTCATAAATTTTAAGTCCAAACACATTTTCTCAATGCCATGGTAACTGAAAGGCATTAGGATATATATTTGTTTTAAGAATGATAAACTACCCAACTTCCTACATGCTGATCTGAAGACCTCATTTGGATGTGGAAGCAGCAGAGGGATTAGGTGGGTAATCAGATCAGCCTTAATAATGGTGGACACACCTGAAACTCTCACGTTGTTAATCGGCTCTATTCAGTCATGCCTGACTCTTTGTGACTGCATGGACTGTAGCCTGCCAGACTCCTCTGTCCACAGGATTTCGCAGGCAAAAATACCAGAGTGGGTTGCCATTCTTCATAATCGGTTCTACTCCATTACAAAATAAAAAGTTTAAATAAAAATGCTGGAGGTATAGGCAGCCATCTCACTTCCTCTTTTGTGAGTATAGATAATTTATACCTTGCATTTATTCTACTTTTAATGAATTTAAAACTTGAAATAATTTTTAAATTTAATTTTGACATAAAGCTCACCTCAGATAGCTTTACCCCTAGACACATGGTTGGAATGTTAAACAGAAAACATACGTATTCTATTTCCCTCTAATCACTAATTTTATGTTTATCAAGATGGTGAAATACAAGGTGGCCCATTGGAAGCAGGCTTTAGGAGCATCAGAATCCGCATCCAAAGTTCCTGATGAAGTAAGACAATGTTATGTCGACCTCTTTTTTGAGAAGTCTTTGAAAGTTTATAAAACAGAAGATGAGGCATTTAAGAAGGTCAGCACTACATAATATATCTGAAAACACACACACACTCTCTCAGTAACAATTGCACTGAGTGAAGAACTCGTGGGGCACCATTACTGAAGACCTTCACTAAGTGTATCTCCACTGCTTTTCTGAAGCCAGGCTGTGGGCCTGGGTTTTCCCTGTCTTGGATGGCTTCTCTCATCTGGCGTACATGCTAAGTCACTTCAGTCGCGTCTGACCCCCTGCAATCCCAGGGACTGTAGCCCGCCAGGCTTCTCTGTCCACAGGCCTCTCCAGGCAGGACTGGAGTGTGTTGCCATTTCCTCCCCCAGGGGCCCTTCCCAACGCAGGGCTTGAACCTGCGTCCCTTAAGTCTTCTGCATTGCAGGCAGGTTCTTTACCACTAGTGCCATCTGGGAGAGTTGTAAAAAGTACTCCGGTAACTTTTATTGATAAAAACTGTCTTTAACCTGTGAACTCCTGTCTAGGCCAGTAGTATATGAATCTGAGTTGTGTCTCCCAATTATATACTGTTGGGTGAGCCACAGTCTTCGCCACTCCCTATTACATACACCTGCTGTGCTCATTTATCAGCCATGCCTGGCTTCTTGCAGCACCTGTGTTTGTAGTTCAGTCAGTTCACTTCAGTTGCTCAGTCATGTCTGACTCTTTGCGACCCCATGGACTGCAGCACACCAGGTTTCCCTGTCAATCACCAGCTCCCAGAGTTAACTCAAACTCGTGTCTATAAGAGTCGGTGATGCCATCCAACCATCTCATTCTCTGTTGCTCCCTTCTCCCCCTGCACTCAATCAGGATCTTTTCCAAGAGTTGGTTCTTTTCACATCAGGTGGCCAAAGTATTGGGAGTTTCAGGTTCAGCATCAGTCCTTCCAATGAATATTCAGGACTGATTTCCTTTAGGATTAACTGGTTTGATTTCCTTGCAGTCCAAGTCTCCTCCAACACCACAGTTCAAAAGCATCAATTCTTCAGCGCTCAGCTTTCTTTATGGTCCAGCTCTCACATCCAAACATGACTACTGGAAAAACCATAGCCTTGACTTTATGGACCTTTGTCAGCAAAGTAATGGCTCTGCTTTTTAATATACTGTCTAGGTTGGTCAAAGCTTTTCTTCCATGGAGCATGTGTCTTTTAATTTCATGACTGCAGTCACCATCTACAGTGATTTTAGAGCCTAAGAAGATAAAGCCTGTCACTGTTTCCATTGTTTCTCCATCTATTTGCCATGAAGTAATGGGACCAGATGCCTGATCTTTGTTTTTTAAATGTTGAGCTTTAAGGCAACTTTTTCACTTTCCTCTTTCACTTTCATCAAGAGGCTCTTTAGCTCTTCTTCACTTTCTGCCATAAGGGTGGTGTCATCTGCATATCTGAGGTTATTGATATTTCTCCTGGCAATCTTGATTCCAGCTTGTGCTTCATCCAGGCCTGCATTTCACATGATGTACTCTGCATAGAAGTTAAATAAGCAGGGTGACAATATACAGCCTTGACGTACTTCTTTCCTGGTTTGAAGCCAATCTGTTATTCCATGTCCATTTCTATCTGTTGCTTCTTGTCGTACATACAGATTTCTCAGGAGGAAGGTCAGGCTGTCTGATATTCCCATCTCTTGAAGAATTTTACAGTTTGTTGTGATGCACCTAGTCAAAGGCTTTGGTGTAATCAATAAAGCAGATGTTTTTCTGGAATTCTCTGTAGATGCTACTCAAAAAAAAAAAATTTTTTTTTTTAAACCAGATTGAAACCTTTCAAATCAGTGGCAATAGCTATAGTTGCTACCCCATGCACTTTTTAAAAACCCAGTGTGGAGAGGTGAGGGCTGTGGCTTACTAGATAGAGTCATTGTTTAGTGGCTCATTCGCATCTGACTCTCTTGTTACCCACGGACTGTAGGCCACCAGGCTCCTCTGTCCATAGGATTTCCCAGGCAAGAATACTGGAGTGGGTTGCCTTTTCCTTCTTGAGGGCATCTTCCAGGCCAAGGGAGTGAACCCACGTCTCCTGCTTGGCAGGCGGATTCTTTACAACTGAGCCACCGGGGAAGCCCGTTCTAGATAGACCGAGTCCCATCTAAAGGCAAGCAGACACTTCTCAGCTCCATCTGATTATTGCAGTTTGGAAATTCAAGTTCAGAATTTACAGATTTCTAATCTTTCAATACTTTGTATTTTGAAATCTCTATTTAAAACACTGTTAAACGCATGTCTGAGCACTAGACTTGGGCCTTGTGCTGCCCTTCCTCTGAGGCAAATTCAGATGACTCTGGAGGTTATTTTTAGTTATTTATTTTAATTAAACTTTATTTTTAATTGGAGGATAGTTACTTTACAATTGTGATGGTTTCTGCCATACACCAGCATGAATCAGCTGTCGGTATACATGTGCCCCCTCCCTCTAGACACTGTGAGTGGGCTTCCTGGTGGCCCAGTGGTAAAGAATACGCCTGCTAATGCAGGAGACATGAGTCCAGTCCCTAATCCAGAAAGATCCCGCGTGCCTCAGAGCAACTAAGCCTGTGCCACAACTACCGAACCTGTGCCCTGGAGCCTGAGCCCTGCAACAAGAGAAGCCCCCACAACGAGAGCGTAGCCCCTGCTTGCTGCAGCTAAGGAACAGTCATGCAGCAGTGAAGACTCAGCGCAACCAGAAGACAAGCAGAAAAGAAGGTGACGTTAAAACACGCACCATGGGTGAGTGCAGGAGGAGGCAGATTTCAGATCAATACGAAAAAGACCTTTATAACTAATAGTGAAGTGAAAGTCACTCAGTCATGTCCAACTCTTTGCGACCCCACTGACTATATAGTCCATGGAATTCTCCAGGCCAGAATACTGGAGTTGGTAGTCGTTTCCATCTCCAGGGGATCTTCCCAACCCAGGGATCTAATCCAAGTCTCCTGCATTGCAGACAGATTCTTTACCAGCTGAGCCACCAGGGAAGCCCACTTTACGTATTCTGGATATAGATTTCTTTGATAAACATTAGCAAAAGTTCTATCTGTGGGTTTTCTTCTCACTTTCTTGATGTTATCAATTGCAACACAATGATTTTCACCATGATGTATTCTAATTTGTTTTTCTTGTGGTCTTAGTATCCTATATAAGATAACTAAGTCACAAAGTTAGTTTTTTTTCCTAAGAAGTTGAGAGTTGTAGTTTTATACTTAAGTGTATGATTGTTTAGAATTGATTTTTGCATAATGTGTGAGGTAGAGGTCCAACTTCACTCTTTTGAATGTGGATATCCAGTTTCATAGCATCACTTATTCCAAAGATTGTTTTTTCCCTCAATTAATTTTCTTGTCACTTCTGTTGAAACGTAGTGTTCAGTTCAGTTCAGTCGCTCAGTCGTGTCCGACTCTTTGTGACCCCATGAATCGTAGCACACCAGGCCTCCCTGTCCATCACCATCCCCCGGAGTTCACTCAGACTCATGTCCATCAAGTCAGTGATGCCATCCAGCCATCTCATCCTCAGTCGTCCCCTTCTCCTCCTGCCCCCAATCCCTCCGAGCATCAAAGTCTTTTCCAATGAGTCAACTCTTCGCATGAGGTGGACAGAGTACTGGAGTTTCAGCTTCAGCATCATTCCTTCCAAAGAAATCCCAGGGCTGATCTCCTTCAGAATGGACTGGTTGGATCTCCTTGCAGTCCAAGGGACTCTCAAGAGTCTTCTCCAACACCACAGTTCAAACGCATCAATTCTTCGGCGCTCAGCCTTCTTCACAGTCCAACTCTCACATCCATACATGACCACAGGAAAAACCATAGCCTTGACTAGACGGACCTTAGTCGGCAAAGTAATGTCTCTGCTTTTGAATATACTATCTAGGTTGGTCATAACTTTTCTTCCAAGGACTAAGCGTCTTCTAATTTCATGGCTGCAGTCACCATCTGCAGTGATTTTGGAGCCCAAAAATATAAAGTCTGACACTGTTTCCACTGTTTCCCCATCTATTTCCCATGAAGTGATGGGACCGGATGCCATGATCTTCGTTTTCTGAATGTTGAGCTTTAAGCCAACTTTTTCACTCTCCTGTTCCACTTTCATCAAGAGGCTTTTTAGTTCCTCTTCACTTTCTGCCGTAAGGGTGGTTGCCGGGGTCCAGCCCTGGTGGATCCAGGGTGATTCAAAGCATGGACAGCGTAGGTGAGGAGAACTTATTTATTAATATAGAAAGACTAGATTAGGAAGAATTAGTGTAGTAGGAAAACTAAGTGGAGAAAAGAGGCTGAATAACTTGGTTTACGTGGAAAGCCAATAAAATTCCAGACAAGGAACTTGCACCATCTACATTAGACCGCCGGCGCCCATTTGAATATCAGAGAGTGCCTCGCCTTGGGCTCTCTCTCTTAGGGATCTTAGAAGCTGGGACAAGTAAGTAGACATGGTGAGCCTCCACACCCGAGATGGGAATTCAGCCTAAAATAGAGTAAAGAGGAGACACGGGGGAAACCAGTCCTTCCAATGACTGGTCCCGGCCTCTATTGTCTAGAAAGGCCTTTTATACCTTTTTGATTGTACATAGAGATCAATGGGTAATACANTGAAGATCTTTTTTGTACAGTTCTTCTGTGTATTCTTGCCACCTCTTGCTAATATCTTCTGCTTCTGTTAGGTACATACCATTTCTGTCCTTTATCGACCCCATCTTTGCATGAAATATTCCCTTGGTATCTCTAATTTTCTTGAAGAGATCTCTAGTCTTTGCCATTCTGTTCTTTCCCTCTATTTCTTTGCATTGATCGCTGGAGAAGGCTTTCTTATCTCTCCTTGCTATTCTTTGGAACTCTGCACTCAGATGCTTATATCTTTCCTTTTCTCCTTTGCTTTTCAGTTCTCTTCTTTTCACAGATATTTGCAAGGCCTCCCCAGACAGCCATTTTGCTTTTTTGCATTTCTTTTCCGTTGGGATGATCTTGATCCCTGTCTCCTGTACAATGTCACAAACCTCATTCCATAGTTCATCAGGCACTCTGTCTATCAGATCTAGTCCCTTAAATCTATTTCTCACTTCCACTGTATAATCATAAGGGATTTGATTTAGGTCATACCTGAATGGTCTAGTGGTTTTCCCTACATTCTTCAATTTAAGTCTGAATTTGGCAATAAAAATGTACTTTCCCTTTAAGGTCACAATTACAAAGGCGTATCATTATCACAGTAAGCTTACCATTTTTCATTTCATTCTTTTTCAATTCAGTTGTCTTATTATCGATACTGCTTCCAGACATATCTAAAACACACAAGAACTTTTCTCCTGAGATGATGAATTACTTTTGTCTACTTCATAAAAACATACAGAACACAAAAATGTCTCTAGTGTAGTAAGATATTTCTTTTTATTTTAAAACATCCACCAACCTGTGAGAACAAACATCTTGAGAACCAATTCCAAACTGGGAAAAAGTTAAATCTACTCAACTACTAAAAAGGTCAGGGTATCACATTTGCTAAAATGAATACATTTTGACTCCTGGATAAAGGAGGTTTAAATTTGAGCCATTTGAGTAACCAAATGTGTTGGTTGATCCGTATTATAGATTTCCATATAAGGGAATGGGTTTTACATCATCATTTACCACAACTGTAACAGCTTGCAAACCATCTCTATTTTCATTGGGAATATTTATACTATGTATTTAGACCTGCATGTTCTATGTGCTATATTTAACATGAGAAAAAGGGAGAAAAGCTAGAATGCCATGAAAATATTAATCTAAGAGATCTTGTATTTTAATACATGCATTTACATCTACATAAAGTATTGTACATTTTAAAAATGCCATAAAGAAATGGTCACTGATGAACAGTTTTTATATTCTTGAGAATGGAATAGCCTTTCAAAGCATGACACAAAACCTAGGAGCGAGAAAGAAGGGATTGACTATGTTTTGAAAATAACTTCTATATTATTAAAAAAAACTTTATAAATAAGGCTGACACACAAGTGACAAACTAAAGAAAGTATCTGCAGCATATTAAAAGAGAATATGGAAAAGGTTGTCCCAAACGAACAGGACAATTTAAAAAGTGGAAGTGGGGGCAGAAGGATGCAAAGAGCAAATTTATAAAAAGAGAAATAAAGGTCTTCAACTTCATAGTAATTCAAAATATTAAGATAACTGTCTGGGTTTTTTTTTTTTTTTAACTGTATCTCTATGCTTTGAAACAGGATAAATGAGAAGGTTTGGCAAGGTGTAAGGAAAACCATATACTTCATTATCGGTAGGGAAATTAAATGGGCAAACCCTTTCTGGGGTGGTTAACAATATTTACCAATTTTAAACATGCAGAGCAGACAGACCTTTTCTGCTAGCACAAGCTCAGGTTTAAATAAGTTCACATATATTTATCACAGAGTTTATACTTGAAAAATGTGAGCAATCTAAATATCCAAAAGTGTTTGGTTGATCTATATTAAAGATTCCATATAACAGAATATTTACAAGATAGGTTGTATACAATTTAGAGTTTCATACAGTCAAGAAAAAGTATTATATAGATCTAAATATGAACATGGATTCCAGATTAACCGACTAAAGACTTTTATGACACCTAAGTAAGAAAAGTGAGACATACTATACATAAAATGATTGTATTCATTAATATTATACACATCTCTGTAGTCATGTAAAGAAGGGTAGATATGAGAGATCTGGAAGACAGCTGTCTTTGTTTTGTTTTGTTTTAAAAAAGGTGTTTTTCTGTATTATTTGAACTCATTGCCATGTATTCTCAATGGGTATCATACTGTTTCCAAAGGAGTAAAATTGGCTCCTGAGGAATGAGAAAAACCTTAGATATCACAATGGTATGTGGTTCTCCAAAACTCAACTCAACTGACAAAATATTATCACTCAGTACTTAATTTTACTGGGGGAGATAGAAAAAATAGGTTTATTAGGGGGACAATAATGCTTTTTTAAAAGTTGAGAACTACTGTTCCGCATGGAAGTGAGTTATTTTTATATTCAGAAATCAAATATAAATATATCAGTGATAATCTCATCAATGAGGTTATTATATTTACATGTCTAATTACAAGTCTAACTGGTTATTTTCAACAACAAAAAATGCCACCTGCACATTTTCCTCCAGAGAATATTTAAAACATACACTTCATTGAATATCTAAAAATAACCCTGTTAATGAAGAAAACACGTTCAGTGTTAGGTGTTAATCACAAGTGGTTATCTTACTATTTAATTGAAAAGAAATTACCTTGGTCTCTCAGCTTCTTAAAGAGTATTTATTGCCATGTTCACATACATATTTTGACTGCTACAGTGTTCATAAATGACTTTTTCCTCTATTTTAGCCTAAATTACAAAGTGAATAATTAAATGAAAATATTAAATCCAAAATCTATGAAGAATAAATGTCATCTGCAACACATGAATAAATATGACAAAATACTTATCTGACTCAAGGGATGGAGGGAAATGGGGCCACAAATAAAAACAACTTATTTTACATTTTAGTGTTTATATTTTCTGAGAAGAAAAAATACTAAATTTAATCCCATGAAACTAATCCAAGAGCCAAGCACTTATCTTCATAAATTAAAGACCACTGTATTTTTGTAGAGTGTGCATGGTGCAAAGCTTCCTCAAGCCTCGATGTCATGAACTCATTTGATTCTCAATGAACAGAGAATCTACTGTAACAGAGACACACTGTTATAGTGTTCTCATTTAAAAGATGAGGAAACTAAGGCTCAAAGTGACTAAATAACTTGCTTAAGATCACACAGCAAGGTCCTCTTTTCATTTTCTTTCTTCTATTAGTTACTTTCCTAAACCCCTTGATTACTATTTTTTATACCATGACTCAATATGACAGGTCAGTAAGAAGGGATAAAATGAAAGAACCAAGTAAACAGTAATAACTTGTANACTGAAGTGACTCAGCAGCCTTCCTTTTAGACACAGAGACCTGTTTATTACGTCGCTGAGAGTCTCTCCGGGCGTTTTCACTGGACCCATTTCTGTTTTAATTTTTTTGCTCATGTCCATGTGCCATGTGGGACCTCAGATCCCCAGCCAGGGATCGAACCCAATCATCCTACACTGGACCACCATGGAAGGCCCTCACCCAGTTAGGAATACTTGTTTTTAGTAATAACCCTCAGGCTGGTTCTGATGGTGATGATGATGGTGACAACTCTTATTTGAGAGCCTTTTATGAGATTATGAAGCAAGCACTGCGCCGAGCAGCTCAGCTGCTCAGTTTTAAGTGACTCTCACAAGAACCCCATGGGGGTACTGACAATCATCTCATTGGAGGCTGGGAGGGCCACTTGTGACTGATCCAACTCCCGGCCCAGATCTGCCCAACTTCCTCCTTCAGAGTCCAGGTTCTTAACCATTAAGTGTACTGCCTGCCAATGAGAGGATTTAAAGAAAAGGCGAAACAAATGGTGAAAATAATCCCAAGACAGAAGTTCCAAAAACGTAAAAGATGAAGATAAATATCTTCTAATGAATGAAAAATATTTATATAAGTGCATTTCAAATTCTGCTGGACCTAAGATTTGACAGTTGTGTTAATATTAAACACTCCCTTGCTATCTCTTTTTTGCAAGGGGAGGAAATAGGTATAAATATATTAACTAACAATGCCCAGTATTTGGAAAAAATATAAAATAATAAAATTATAAGTCTTTTTATAAGAATTCCTAGTGAATGGGTAGAAGTGTACAGAACACAGCACTGCCTACATGTGTACAGGGGTACATATGAAGCAGGAGCTTCAGAGTCAGACTCCTTAGGTTCAAATCCTGGTTCTACCACTTACTTGCTGAGTGACCTCTGGTAAATAATTTGACCTCCCTAACCCTTAGTTTCCTCACTGGTATAAAGGGAGGTGGTAGCAGTACATACCGGAAATTGTTACTAAGAATATTTAGTAAAATTGACTAGGTACATAAAGACTAGGAACAGAATGAAACAGAAAGGGAAATCAAAAGAAAGGCAGTAATGCTTTCCCCTGTAGTTTAATGATGCTGGCCACAACTCTTGTGTCCACTGGAAAATATCGGAACACTGGGACTCTTGTGGCTCCAGTCTCAGTACACAGGAAGGGTAATTCTTAGATCCATATACTTATGATCATTTACACGAGTTTTTGTCATGCCTGGGTTTAAAAGAATACTTCCTGGTTTTTCAGGGTTGGGCTGGGAGTAGTTATTTTCACGTAACTGTTCTTCAGTTAGAAGGTAGTCTTTAAGACGTCTGTAGAGCATGATTCCTGTGAGTCCTAAGAGAAAGAGAAAAACCATTCAATATAATTTAAATAGCATCTTTTCCCTTTTTTAGGAGATGGTAAGGTTAGAGTCGATCAACCCTTTTGGATATGAAATAGCAGAATTCTGTTTAACATTAAGTAAGATGATAGCCTCAAAGGGTCCAAGTCTTTGTACCTTTTAACAACAAATCAA
The DNA here is from genome assembly GCA_006410875.1 of Neotragus pygmaeus. NCBI lineage: Eukaryota > Metazoa > Chordata > Mammalia > Artiodactyla > Bovidae > Neotragus > Neotragus pygmaeus. The sequence goes on from SJYV01015136.1 coordinate 402,473, forward strand.
TACTGTTCCCTGGACCACGTGATGCCCTAAGCTTTGAGCAACAGATGGGAAAGTAAGAATTACATCAGTAGTAGCTGGTGCATATTAAACACACCAAAAATCATTCTAAGGACATTGATTTAAATTTTACATTAGAGACTTCCTTGGTTGGTCCAGTGCTTAAGACTCTGTGCTCACAGTACAGTGGGTTTGGATTCAATCCCTGGCAGGGGAGACGAGGATCCTGCATGCCTGCCACGAGGCACAGCCAAAAAATGGAAAAAAAAAAAAAGTTTTAAAAATTAAGAAATGGGGAATTAAATAAAAATAAACTTTATATTAAACCAGAATGGCAAGTGAACTGACTTCATTTTTACAGATGAGTTAAATGAGGTTCAGAAAAATAACCACACATGACCAAGTCACACAGCACAGTTGACACAACTAGGTTTTCTGGTTTGAAATCTTGCTTAACCGTTCTTTACTCAGATAGTACAGAAGCTTATAAGCAGAAGATGATTGGGAAAATGATGACTCTCACAAGGACAAAAGAGTTCAGGTTCAAAAAGGATCTCTTTCCAACATCAGTAACCCAGTCCCAGATGCCCTCACTCTAATGAACTCTCAAGGTTACCCTATTTCTAAAAACTCTGGCAGAATTTACTAGACACTCTTTAGCAAACTCTTTTGTAAAAGGAAAAATCCTTTTGTTATGAGAAGGACTGGGAGATTCTAAAAGCATCAACATTGTTTCAATCCTTACATTAGATACTTTTTCTAAAGAGAAGCACAACCATCTGGTTTTAATAAAAAAACACAATTAAATTAAAATATTCTCTCTAACTTCTTTTTTGTTATAAATTCAGATACTGAGGCTGTACTCAGACCCACTGATCAGAATCTGCATTTTTAAGAAGATTTCCAGGTATTCCAATGCAGGTAGAATTTGAAAATTTAAGCAGCATTACTTACTGACTAGACATACATTAACTATAAAAAAAAAAGTTGAGAATTCAATCCAAATATTATTTAAAAGTCCACTTTTTCATCCCCAATTTATACTAATTTTTATAAAGGATATACATGTACAGAGTATGCAGTTGATCCTTCATAATAATTTAAAAGCTGCAGTAAACCAAATTTCAGTCAGTTCAGCTCAGTTGCTCAGTCGTGTCCGACTCTTTGTGACCCCATGAATCACAGCACGCCAGGCCTCCCTGTCCATCACCAACTCCTGGAGTTCACTCAGATTCACGTCCATCAAGTTGGTGATGCCATCCAGCCATCTCATCCTCTGTCGTCTCCTTCTCTTCTTGCCCCCAATTCCTCCCAGCATCAGAGTCTTTTCCAATGAGTCAACTCTTCGCATGAGGTGGCCAAAGTACTGGAGTTTCAGCTTTAGCATCATTCCTTCCAAAGAAATCCCAGGGCTGATCTCCTTCAGAATGGACTGGTTGGAT
>SJYV01015136.1:407133-424441 GCA_006410875.1 Neotragus pygmaeus
AGGTCTCTGTGTCTAAAAGGAAGGCTGCTGAGTCACTTCAGTCGTGTCCGACTCTGTGCGACCCCATAGACGGCAGCCCACCAGGCTCCCCCGTCCCTGGGATTCTCCAGGCAAGAACACTGGAGGGGGTTGCCATTTCCTTCTCCAGTGCATGAAAGGGAAAGTGAAGTCACTGAGTCGTGTCCAACTCTCAGCGACCCCATGGACTGCAGCCCACCAGGCTCCTCCGTCCATGGGATTTTCCAGGCAAGAGTACTGGAGTGGGGCGCCATCGCCTTCTCCGAAAAGGAAGGCACGGGTCCTAATTCAGGAGTTACTATGTACTAGTGAAAGTGAAATTCGCTCAGTCATGTCCGACTCTTTGCGACCCCATGGACTGTAGCCCCGTGGATCCCCCAGGCAGGAATACTGGAGTAGGAAGCCATTCCCTTCTCCAACTATGTACTAGAGTAGATAACAATTCAAGTTGGTGACAGATTGTGGTGCTGCCTGGTAGAGGGCTGACTCTGGAGTCAGTCAGGAGGAGGCCTGTTTGGAGCCATGTCATTCCTGATGCAGAAGATGCCTCACCTGTAAGCATCCTTCACACAGTCCTGTTCCTTTTCCTGGTGCTTCGTGGTCGCACTGAGTCTGTGCTCATGCCAGGATCAGGAATGCAGAGGCAAGGCCCTGCACTCAGGTCCTCATTTTTCCTGCCACCTGTTCAGGAATAATTCTCTTTTAGCTTCTAGGAAGACATGCTGTCGATGTGGGAAGATCTATGGTGTGACTTCTACAGGCAGACACAATAGGACAGAGGAATGTCACTACCACTTTGGCCGAGTGTTGAGTCATAAAGGTGAGTATCTGGTGGTTCTGTTTCATTTATTTGACAAGCCGAGCTGGTGCCAAATCAGTAGAAAGGTGGGATATTCGGTTCAATGTGTCTTTGTTAAATACAACCTGGTAGAGAGAAACTATTGATTATGAAGTTTCCATTACAAACACCCACTTCTGACCGTCACTTCTTAACTTAGTTGGAGCTCGCTGGCTCAAGAGGCATGTCTGTGATGACTCTTGTGCCTTTTTAGGAGCTCAGTTCAAGCAGCTGGGGCTTCCCAGGTGGCGCTAGCAGTGAAGAATCCTCCTGCCAGTGAAGGAGACATGAGCGACTTGGGTTCCATCCCTGGGCTGGGAAGATCCCCTGGAGGAGGGGAAATGGCAACCCACTGCAGTGTTCTTGCTTGGAGAGTCCCATGGACAGAGGAGCCTGGTGGTATAGTCCACAGGGTCACAGAGTCGCAGCTGAGCTTATATATATATCAGGCAGTGACCTGTTGACTTTACCTGCTTCTCATAGGCCAGCATTAATTTCTTTGCTAACAGCTTTGATTCCTTGCCCCTCCCCCTCCCTGAGAGAGAATGAACCAACACTTGATTCCCCATCCTGGCCCCCACTTCCCCCTGCAGCACAGTAAACTCCCAACAACCCCCTCGGATGGTGACTTTTCCCTACTCGAACCAGAAAACCTGGGCACTGTCATCGTCATCTCCCTCTGGCACACTCTTTCTTTTAACATTTTTATTTATTTATTCATTCATCTGTTTAGAATGCAAGGGTTTTTCTTTGGCTGTGCCACATGGCTGTGGGATCTTAGTTCTCTGACCAGGGATTAAACCCCGGGGCCACAGCAAAAGCGCTGAGTCCTGAGCACTGGGCCGCCAGGGAATCCCCTGGTGAGCCCTCTCATCTCAGAGTGGCCACATCCCACTTTCTCTACCTCAGCAGCATCTCCTCTGCCCCTCTGCCCCCCTGCCAGAGCCACACCACCCTCACTTCCGTGCTAAACTGCTGCGGCGTCCTTCTAGACTCACTCCATCTGCCCTGCCTTCTCCTGTCTTCACCGCCCCTCCCCAGTCTATTTCTCACCCAACAACCCGAGAATAATTTTTACATCACAGTCTGTTTACCTTACGCCTCTGCTTTCATGAGCATCCTTCAGTAACTTTGTCAGCCCTGCCAGATACGACCTCTCCCCTCCTGCCAAATCTGTACCCTTTCCATGGTTATCTTCATGCCACACTGGCCACCTCAAAAGGTGCCTTCTAACCTGCTGTCTCCTGTCCCTTTCACACAGCTGCTTTCCTCTCGTCCTTTGTTGTTGATCAGTCGCTAAGTCATGTCCAAGTCTTTATGACGCCATGGACAGAAGCACACCAGGCTTTCCTGTCCTTCACTATCTCCTGGAGTTTGTTAAAACTCATGTCCGTTGAGTCAGTGATGCCCTCCAACCATCTCATCCTCTGTTGCCCCATCTCCTCCTGCCCTCAGTCTTTCCCAGCATCAGTGTTTTTTGTTTTGTTTTTTTTTTCCCAATGGGTCGGCTGTTTGCATCAGGTGGCCAAAGTATTGGAGCTTCAGCTTTGGCATCAAACCTTCCAATGAATATTCAGGGTTGACTTCGTTTAGGATTGACTGGTTTGATCTCCTTGCTGTCCAAGGGACTCTCAAGAGTCTTCTCCAGCACCACAAATCTCATTCCTTAAGTCTCTGCNCAGGTGGCCAAAGTATTGGAGCTTCAGCTTTGGCATCAAACCTTCCAATGAATATTCAGGGTTGACTTCCTTTAGGATTGACTGGTTTGATCTCCTTGCTGTCCAACGGACTCTCAAGAGTCTTCTCCAGCACCACAAATCTCATTCCTTAAGTCTCTGCTTAAATATGATCTCCTCAAGGTTCTTTCCCAACTCCATGATCTAAAATAGGCCCTCCCTCCTAAATGGGAAGGAAATCCAAAAAGAGGGGCTGTATGTATACATATAACTGATTCACTCTGCTGTACAGCAGATGTACTAGCCCAACATTGTAAAGCAACTGTACTCTAATATAAAGTTAAAAATAAATCGGTTGTCCCTCTTCTATCACAACATGCTGTCAGTGGCTTTGGTAGCACAAGACTGCATTTTGTAATGATTTAGTAATTGATCTGCTGTGCCTGAAAGACTGCAAGGTTTTGGAGGGTCCATCCCTCTTTTTTTCTCCCCATTATCAGGCTGTCACTTAGCTTGGTACCTAATACATACAGACCATAGGTAGCTATTTGGATAGATGGTGAACAGATGATCATTTATGTAGATATAGACACAAATAGAAATGTTATTATCTTAATAAGTGGTGTGAATAAAAGTAGGGCAGAGGAAGTAGAGAGGAACAGTATATATGATTGGATTACAGAAGAAATATAAGAATGAATAATATAGTAAAGATTCCCAGCTGGCTTAGTGGTAAAGAATCCACCTGCCAACGTAGGAGACAAGGGTTCGATCCTTGGGTTGGGCAGATCCCCTGGAGAAAGAAATGGCAACCCATTCTAGTATTCTTGTCTGGGAAATCCCATGGACAGAGGAGCCTGGCAGGCTACAATGGGTTTGCAAGCGCAGCTGACCAACAACAAAGTAAAGATTAAGTAAACATAGATTTGACCTGAGTGTTTGGGGTTAGCTTTAGAGGGTAGGGGGGACTGTAGATTCCAGAAGGGAGGAGAAAGAGGAAGACACTGCCAGAGAATAAGAGTAATGGATTGCGACTGTTGGGATCACTGGAGCAAACGACACCATGAACAGGAGAGGGTCTTTGGAGCTGCTGGACCTGAGATCTGGGTCTGTTTTATCACTTACTTCCTCTGAGACCTCGGGCAGGTTTCTGAGGCTCTCTGAGCTTTCGTTTCCACATTCATAGAAAGAGCTTTGTGTGGCAGTTTAGTGAGCTGATGTGCCCATGTTCTGGCTTACAAGCCATGCTCTGTTAACACTGGTTCTTGGCTCTCTTTCTCATCTCAGGAGAAGGTAAGATAAAGCTGTGAGATGTCAAAACTGGATAAGTAAGCCAGAAGTGCCAGCGTGAGAAATCTGCATTTGATCAGTAGTGTACAAATGAAGCATTTGAGGAAAGTAATGTAATGAGAATTTGCTTGAAGAAGCACATTTAATCTAACTGCATTTTATAGAAAAACTGGTGCAGAAATCGCTGTAGGCAGAGGGGGCTATAGGGAACAGTTGGGAGCACATTTCCTTGGGCCAGAGGGAAGGAGGGCTTGGGGTGGATAAGGGCACAGGTGATATAGAAGATTGGAGAGAGAGAAAAGAGAGATGAAGGCTCGGCATTGTTGCTGTGAAAATGTGCCAAGTGTCTGGCCGAAGGAGTGGAAGGAGAGAATGCTGGGATTTTGCAGGTCCTGCCAGGGCTGGAGGCAGCATCTGTGTTATGGTCTCAGGCCGTGTAACTGGGTGATACTTCTTGGGTCAGATCAACATCTCAGATACAGAACGGGGGTGGTGGTGGTTGGAGCCCCCACAGAGCTCCAGCAAAGACAGGGAGAGAGCAGAATTTAGAGAGGATGGCTGAGGTAGAGTTAAGCAGGGTAAAGAAGGGACGCGAGGCGAGGAGCTGAAGATCGGGACAAATGATAGGGGAGCGAAGGGAAGAAGGGGAAGGAGGCACTCAGGACATGTGCGGTTATAACTCACCTGCAGAATCCAACCCCTGGCAACTTCCCTGTTGGCTCAATGGTAAAGAATCTGCCTCACAATGCAGAGGACTGAGGTTTGATCCTGCTCGGAGATCTAAGCCCAGGCACCACAGCTACTGAGCCCGTGTGCCACAACTAGAGAGTCCACGCGCCCTGCGGAAAAGATCCCGCAATGCATTGACGATCCCAACGTGCCACGACTAAGACCCAGTGCAGCCAAAAAAAAAATGCAATTCCCAAGAATTCTGCTTCCAGGAGTCAGTTTTTCCTGTTTGTTACACAATAGCTAGAAAAGTAACTATACAAAGTAACTATACAGAGTTTTAGACCTTACATCAGATCACTTGCATGGTAAAGTCTTAATGGTCTGAGGGTGAGATGCTCTGGGAGCTAGCCACTCTGCCTTGTCAAGCTCGCTCATTTGATTTTTCTTTTTTGTGTGGTTTGCAGTCCTTGGTGGCTTAGAAAGACGGTACAGCTGTTGCAAAGGTGTCCTTGGATCCCCCGGGTGTCAGGTCGCCAAGGTAGAGCTTGTTGCCTAGAATTCTATTTGTGTCAGAACCAGAGCTGCTGTCTGCTGCACAGACCTAGAGGATCGATGAACANTCGGGGATATTGGACATCACAGATGTCAAATGTCTGATTGAGAAAATGATTTTTTTCAGTTTCTTAATTTCAATAGTTGCTCGTGGCTCGTGGCTACCACATTGCACAGGGAAGCTCTGGGGACCTTGACTGTTTCAGCCACCCCTAGGACTTAACCTTCATGCAGAGAAGGGTTAGTTCTTTAGTGCGTGAATACAAGTAAGCTTCCTTAATTCTCCTGAGTGAATGTCTCCCTCTTTCTCTGCAAAGCTGGCACCGTAGTATAGTTTTCCACAGCACTGTTGTGTGCATGTCATGGAGGAGGTGGAATGTCCTTCCACCAGACCCCACCCAAGTCGGGGCAGAGAGACGTGGGGATGTAAGCTTCCTGTCAAAGGTCTTCACAGAGATGTCCCTCTGTCACCTCAGAGACAGCACCTCTCAAACAGTTTCTCACCGTGACTTTCCTGCTTCTCATTTTCTAGGAACTGTTATTTCATCTGCCTCTAAGACCAGAAAATTTCAAACCATCATGTTTCTTTATTCCTTGTAATCAGTTTGTTTCTTCCAGATTACTCATAGATGTCTCTTTTTTTTAGTTTCCACAACCACCTTAAATTTTTACTCCATCCTTTGCAGCCAGGTACAGTGTCTAAGAGGTGACTGATACATTAAGTGAGAATCTATAAAGTGTTCCTGGACAGGGCATCATAGGTGTTAAACATTAAATTTCCAACCTTTTTCTTCTCGATCAGTCTTTAAATGACTCTTGTCCTGAGGCTAACCTTCTTTTACGCCTCTTTAAATTACAGCTCTTCTAATGAGGAATGCAGATGGTACCTGACTGTCTAGCCTCTGTGATCTGTTCCCCCTCCCCCATATCCATCCTATTGTAAAATTTACTCCCTTCTTCCAAGTGAAAGCACAGGGCATTTGAACCTAGATGGGACTAATCCTTTTCCATGGTCGCTCCACAGAAATAAACAAACCACTGAAATGGGACTTGCACTGGAGTGAGGTGTGGCCCCCTCAGTTTCATAGTCCCCAGGTGAGAGAGCCTGACTCACCCCTGGTGGTTACTGGAACCCCTCTGACCTCATGCTGCCTCCTAGTGGGATCTCTTGGTAGGAAAGTAGACTCGGCAGTCAGGCTCTGGGATTGGATTTCTTTCTAGTGTACTAACTTGGCTGAGGCAACGTGAACCTCTCCAAGCCTCAGTTTCTCTGGCTGTAGAAAGGGGACAGTGAAATACCGACCGTGCTGGGTTAGTCTGCAACTTGTAGTGAGATAAGCCAGGTAAAGCGTTTAGTGACCGAACTGGTGTAGCTGCTCACGTTCCTTGGTTTTGTAGTGTTGTTTCTGCTGCTACCGTTCCTGTTGGTGCCATCAATTTTCCTATTCTTTGGGAAGAATTTCTAAAGAGGTTTTCTCTTTCATTTGACAGTTAATTCATACTCCAGTTGTGGACATGACAGTTCTGTTCCCTCATCCACTAGGCTTGCCTCACAGAAGATCCCTGAAGGGTTTAGTGGCTGACTACCTGCAGAGAGTCATTCAGGATGAAGGTAAGAGCTTGCTTGTTCATGATGAATATCAAGCTCCTGAGTCTGACGGGGGTGAATACATCATAAGGTTCATGGTAAAGGTCCCCTGTTTGAGATACTTCCCTGTGGGTTTTCTCCTAGGGCAGAGAATCCCGAAGTATCTGTTTAAGTAAAATGCGTTCCATGCCCACTACCTGGCATAGTCCTAGATGTTCCACAGGCATCAAAACAGCAGTTGGGGCAGACTGGTGACCTTGGAATTCATACATAAAATTTTTGTTGGTGCAGAGATCTAATTCCATCCTAAATGTTGCTGTTTACCTGTTTTCATATGTGATTTTCATTAAACCTAATGAGAATCTAAAATTGATTGGGTGTCCAAGGTATCTCAGTGGCACTAGTGGTAAAGAACCCACCTGCCAATGCAGGAGACGTAAGGAGTCATGAGTTCCATCCCTGGGTTGGGAAGATCCCCTGGAGGAGGGGAAATGGCAACCCACTCCAGTGTTCTTGCTTGGAGAGTCCCATGGACAGAGGAGCCTGGCGGGCTACAGTCCACAGGGTCACAGAGAGTCAGACAAGACTGGAGTGACTGAGCACTCATGTAGATGAACTCTCCCAAGGTAAATAGTGAGCTTTTTGTAAAAGGAAGTATAACTCAAATTTAGTAGATTCATCATGCATGCACTTGCTTTGTAATGGATTGATAGGTCTTGCTCTCGGAATTTTTTTTTCTTTCGGTATTTTTGAGGTAAAGGCCCAACATTAAACAGGCTCATCAAATGCAATAGATACAGCCACCAGCTCTCCTGCTAGTGGCATTACCATAAGCACGAGGCATGTGTCTGACTTGGAATGGAGGTTAGTTACTCCGTACATTTCATGCAGACCCATATAGGCCCCTCTATTGCACAAGATAGAAAAGAAAGTTAATTTTGAATGTTAAAATGTTATAATGCTATTGTTTCTACAGATGCTTCTCTGATCATGTCATTTATTGTACAAGAATTCAGATTTTATCTTGTGGTATTTATTTTTTCATTCTATGTCTATTAGACACTAACCAATACCATCTTACACAGGATCTTTATATTATCTGCTTTAAAATATTCATTCTGAAATACCTCAAAAATGCTATTATAAAATTCATAATGTGTTTTGCTGAAAATAACCTGGGACCATGGGCACAAAAATATTTCATCTTACAACAAAAAATGCCCTATATAAAGCAAAGTTAAAGGACACCACAGTTCTCTCAGAATAATGCAAGGAAACAAAAAAAAATATACCATTTTACAAGTGTAGCCCATGATTTTTCTCAATCTCAGACATCACTTATTATTTTCAAAAGAACTGTAGGCTTGGTATCTTGAGTAGATTTCATCTACTTTTTAAACCCATGTCATCTCATATCTAAGGTCACTCTTTGTCTAGAGAGGTATATTTTTCCTAGCATCTCTATTTCTGGCTTCTTGTCAGATCTGTCATTCACTGGTGTCTGTCACTTGTTTCATATCCCTGGAAAAGAGGTTCATGGAGAAGGTACTGATGTGCCATGCCATCATAGGAACATAGTGACCATGTGACTGAGGACAGGCTATACAGAAAAAGGGAGATGTTTGTTCATCTGCTGCTGCTGCTGCTAAGCCACTTCAGTTGTGTCCGACTATACCACCCCACAGACGGCAGCCCACCAGGCTCCACCGTCCTTGGAATTCTCCAGGCAAGAACACTGGAGTGGGTTGCCATTACATCTGTGTAAAACATTTCTAAAGCACCAGTGGTGGTTCTAGGTGTGAAATAGTGATATACTGATAAGTGGCCAGTGTTGATTCTGTTATAAACTCAAGACCGTTTTGAGACCATCCGTGGGCAACCTCACAGGGAGTTGTCTATGTCTAACATTTTATTTTTGTCCTATTCTGTTTGGAGGTCACAGTTCCAGTGAAAATGCAACTGCCTGCATGGAACTGGTCCTCTGGAAGGTGAAAGACGACCTGAAAGGCAAGAAGTAACCACCTGGCCCCAGAATATCTTCAACCTCTGCACTGCTTCCCTGACTTCTTGGCCACCACTGCTGGCAGTAGAGTTTGATCTATAATAACACGAGGTTTCCCTTTCATAGAAGAGGAGAAAGAAAAGCACTGTTGAGGGTTATGTATTACAGTTTAAAGGTTGGATTTCCACAGCAGTTTCTGAAGCTGTGTCTGGGGAGGGGTGGGGAAGGAATTAGGTTGTTGGGATCTTGACTTATTTTCATCGGCCATGTGCAAATGACCATGGAAGATGCTTTAAAGTTGAAGTAATGAGTCCAGGACTTTTCACAAAGTTCATTTCTCAGATTACTTAAAATTTCTTTTCCTCTTTAAATACCTGGAACCATTATACTGCTAGGAGTCAGAAACATCATAACAGTTTTCTTTAGATTGCCTGTATAGAAATAGATGTAGAGATTTTCTTCACAAAATATATGGATGTGAATGTAAACTTTTCAGTGTACTGTTAACATAAAACAGTTTGATTACTGGGCTATTGTGTAAGGTGTTTTCATTCTAACTGGTGTACTCTTGCTTGATTTTGATTCCTGTCAACCACTCATTGATCTGTTTTTTAAGGCAGTAACCTGTGGATCTTCTGGTACACTGAAATCTAATCTATATTCCCAATACTGGAATTATCTAGTTCCTTAAAGGGGTCGGTTCTTCCCTTCTTAATTGCTTTTTGGTGATATGCAAACTGGCCTGTGGAAATGACACAAATTTATTCGGTTTGACTGCTGACCTTTGAGTAAGTATGAATNGTGTGAAATAGTGATATACTGATAAGTGGCCAGTGTTGATTCTGTTATAAACTCAAGACCGTTTTGAGACCATCCGTGGGCAACCTCACAGGGAGTTGTCTATGTCTAACATTTTATTTTTGTCCTATTCTGTTTGGAGGTCACAGTTCCAGTGAAAATGCAACTGCCTGCATGGAACTGGTCCTCTGGAAGGTGAAAGACGACCTGAAAGGCAAGAAGTAACCACCTGGCCCCAGAATATCTTCAACCTCTGCACTGCTTCCCTGACTTCTTGGCCACCACTGCTGGCAGTAGAGTTTGATCTATAATAACACGAGGTTTCCCTTTCATAGAAGAGGAGAAAGAAAAGCACTGTTGAGGGTTATGTATTACAGTTTAAAGGTTGGATTTCCACAGCAGTTTCTGAAGCTGTGTCTGGGGAGGGGTGGGGAAGGAATTAGGTTGTTGGGATCTTGACTTATTTTCATCGGCCATGTGCAAATGACCATGGAAGATGCTTTAAAGTTGAAGTAATGAGTCTAGGACTTTTCACAAAGTTCATTTCTCAGATTACTTAAAATTTCTTTTCCTCTTTAAATACCTGGAACCATTATACTGCTAGGAGTCAGAAACATCATAACAGTTTTCTTTAGATTGCCTGTATAGAAATAGATGTAGAGATTTTCTTCACAAAATATATGGATGTGAATGTAAACTTTTCAGTGTACTGTTAACATAAAACAGTTTGATTACTGGGCTATTGTGTAAGGTGTTTTCATTCTAACTGGTGTACTCTTGCTTGATTTTGATTCCTGTCAACCACTCATTGATCTGTTTTTTAAGGCAGTAACCTGTGGATCTTCTGGTACACTGAAATCTAATCTATATTCCCAATACTGGAATTATCTAGTTCCTTAAAGGGGTCGGTTCTTCCCTTCTTAATTGCTTTTTGGTGATATGCAAACTGGCCTGTGGAAATGACACAAATTTATTCGGTTTGACTGCTGACCTTTGAGTAAGTATGAATCTTTCAATTAATTCAGTTAACATGCTACAAAGCTACAAAGGTTTCTTTGTCAACAGCATGGATGAATCACAGAGATGTCAGTCGGATGGCCGCTGTGCCAGAAGTGAATTCATGGCCTTCTGACAGTTGATTGTGCTAATGTGTCAATCTGTAGCACACCTGAGGCTTACTGCTTCAGTATTTTGAATTTACAAGTAAATCTTAGTATCACTGAATTCCTTTTTCTTGATGCTGCCCTTTCGTAGTCATCTCTTTTACTTGACGTGAAGTAAATTCGTAATGATGTAAATTTCTTTTAAATATATATAATCAAGAAGGTCAAGCTGTTAGAGAAGGTAGCTGTTATCGTGTATCCCAAAGCCACGTGCAAAATTTGAAGGCATTATCTACATTTTTCAGAGATACATTCATCCCTGTTCTTGTTTGGCTCCACGTACATACAAACCAAGAGTTGTCAGGAGTATCTTCACATTTGGGTAAAAAGGAACTGTTACATATTTGGACCTACTTTCAGTGGCTCCTCATTCCAGCCCCTGCTCTGCTGAAGAATAAATGGCGCGGCAGCGGTGTTACTTTTGCCTATCCTGCTGTGGATGAAGAGCTTTTGGACAGATGCAGTTTCCTGGTAACTGTTTCTGATGCGTGAAGTTGAGCAGATGGCAGGAATATGGAACATCACGCAGTATGTAGAACACTGCAACACAGTTAAAAGAGATTCTAGTTCTAAGCCCTCAATTCATACTTGAACCCGAGGTACAGGAAAACATATTTCTGGGAGATGTTTCTAATCGTGTGAGCTTGTGATACATCTGGTTGAATATACTCACCAACTGCTGTCTGCGTATTGCCAACACATTAGAGGATGACAATTTAAAGTGTTTTCTTGAAAGTATAATAGAGATGGTTGGTAATACTTATGAGACACATTCCTAGACAAAAAGTGGGTAGGCAAGACATTTATTCACTTACTATATGATCTCAGTATAGCATGTGCCTACAATATAAATGGTAAACTCAGAACTGATCAAAACTAGAACTTTCTACAATGTGCAAGACAGGTGGGGATGTTAATCTGCTATGATACATGTCACATGTCTCCCATATGTAACTACAAGCTTCCTGTTTTAATTTCTTAACAAACACATTGATGTTATCCGAGAAACTAAAACCTATTAGCTTATCAAATTAACACTTCCTAACATTCTTAGGCTTCTAAGGAATGAGATTTAAGTCGGTTTTTCAGTGTCCACTGATTTGTCAGCTCTGGAAACACGTGAAAAAGTTGTCAAATTAACAAAGGAATCAGGATGGCTTCTACAGGTGAGGGGGAATATTTAGAGATAGAAAAAGCTCTTTACATCACTTAACATTTAAGAGACCTAAATCCATGTCCTGTTAGAACTCATACCTTTCCCTTACTTTTTCTCACCTGTACCAACAGGTTTACTAATAGTATTTTCTTCTACACAGTGAAACATCTTAGAGCATCCAATATATAGGTAAATATAAAAAAAAAAACCTAGGACAATAATGAGTTATGCACTACAGTGATTGTACTCACACCTTCCCATAAAGTCCATGTTTTTAGAAAAATATATTATTGTATATGAAACCACAAACAGGCATTCTGATTCCAGCACATTCTTACTCAAAATAGTATATACAGTCCTAGTCAGAGGGTGCTACAGATTCACACATGGGTCTTACAGTCAAAGTCCCAGGCAAGCGACAATCTATATACATGTCCATTTTCTGTCACCTCTCTTGGCAGAGGCTTGCTTGCTGAGCATCAAGGTATGAAGGGTCTCTCACACTGGTGAAGGGGAAACGGAATATACAGATGAAAGTGGTCGGTCCTAGGCTGCTTCTTCTGCAGAACAGTCGATTCCCGCGTAGGTGAACTTCTCATAAAGTGTGGTGTTCACATAGGTCTAGGAGAACAAGAGTGGTTCAGAGACACAAGCTGGCTCAGTCCTGCCTCCACTGGGAGCAGTTATGGTCCTACCTCGGTTTCCTTAGCTTGTCTCAGCTCACCTACAGATGCCGTGCGCTCAGTCATGTCTGACTGTGACTCCGTGGACTGTAGCCCACCAGGCTCCTCTGACCAGGAGATTTCCCAGGCAACAAGAGTGGAGTGGGTTGCCACTTCCTACTTTAGGGGAGTTTTCCTCACCCAGGGATGGAATCCCCACTCAGGGACTGAACCTGCCTCTCCTGCACCTCCTGTATTATTGGCAGGTGGATTCTTTAGCACCACCAGCTGCTGCTGCTAAGTCACTTCAGTTGTGTCCAACTTTGTGTGACCCTATGGACTGCTGCCCATCCAGCTCCTCTGTCCATGGGAAGAATACTGGAATGGGTTGCCATGCCCTCCTCCAAAAGCCCCAAAATACCAATACTGGGTGGGGGGGGCGTTATTTCTCTATCCTCATTCCCTCTGTTGTATTTAACCACTTTCTTTCTGAAAAGCATCCCTTGACTTCTGCAAGTAAGATTGCTTCCTCTCATTTTTTTCAGCCTCCCAGCTTCTCTATCCCATGGTCTGTCACTGGTCCCTTCTGACATGCACCACATCCTCCCAGACCCCTTCCTCTGTCTGCTGCTCATTTTCACATCTCCTGCTGTGTGATCTCACTCATATCTCAGCTTTCATTACCAACTGGGTTTGATGACTTCCAGCATCTTCCATGACTTCCAAATTCCCTAACCTAGATTTACCTTTTGAATCTCAGATCTATCTACTACAAGTTTTTACAGAATTCCTGACCCTCCCCGTAGTAACCTGAAGACCGCATTCTTGTCACTCTCCCGCTTGTCCTTGGGCAAGTCACTTTCTCCTTTCTAAGTATGCTCCTTCATCTATAGAATGAAAGGGTCAAGCTGTATGACAGATTTAAGATCCCATCTAGCTCAGACAAGCCAGTTCCGTATGTTGTTCTACAGTGTCTGACTATATCTTATATAGGAATCTGGTTTCCTCCAAAATTGTTAACTTTCTCAAAATTGAGTTCACATCTTTGGTGGCACCTCAGGTTGGTTCAAAAGAACGGGCTGACGTGTATCCAGTATTAACCACAATGGACACGTGAGGAATTCCAATGAAAGAACCCATGCCTTGAGTTCCATACTCACCTTTCGTTCTTCTAACATCCTGTTTAAGGACACCAGGATCTGGGCAAATGAGGGCCTTTCATAAGGCTTCTCCCGCCAGCACTGTCTCATGAGATCATACCTTTGAAAACAGAGTGAGAGTGTTTCGTCTCCCACTGTGCTTTAGTCCTGGGCACAGCCAGGTGCAGGGTTGGGAATAAAAGAATGTGGCCACACAATGCATGGTCGTCTCACTTAGCCAGCCGAAGACAGAAGTACTGCAGCTAGGAAGGTTCTAGGAGGCCTCCCGCCTCCCCACCCAAGTCTCCTTTCTTCTCGCAGTGGATCTAGTGCCTACTTTGGGTACCATTCCCAAGAGATCTTGGTCTCAGCTATCCTGATCATCTGGGAAGAACTGAGTTGTGTGTCTAGGGTAGGCTTTCCCTCAGAATATCACATCTCTCAAAATGTCAGTGTTTATTTCTAAAAACTGGCTCTGTGCACAAATAAATTTTCAAAATGCTACCTACCGTGCCTCCCTCTTAGTGACTGACTTTGTGAAATCTTGAAGTCATTCTATTAAAAACCAACAACCTTTTAAACCAGGTTTAACATAGAAGCTTCCCAAACATAACTGATTACAGAACTCTTTCCCCTTGTGTTATTTATGTCTCACACATTCCATAAACACAGTTTACAAAGTGCTAGTCTAAGGTCTTTCTCCAGTGTGGCCAGAACTACCTGTATTGTTAAAACGTGGATTCCTGGGACCCACTCCAGATTTAGAGAGTCATCATGTCTGAGAGCGGGGCTCAAGATTTCACACGCCTAACGGTGGTTCCTCACTGGGAACCACAGTGCACAGAAGGCTCTCAGCTATCAGCTTGGGGTGAGAGAGATTCTAGAAGAGTTTCTACTTTAACAGAAGTTTCATAAGTGAGTTAAAGCAGTGAAAACATTACTCCTTAAAGGTGGGATTCAGGGACTTGGTCCAGTGATGGCTTGAGTACATTCAGGTTTTCCCAGAATGGTCTAGGTTTATATTTCCCGTACCACAGCATAATAGCACCCTCATCCACTCTTAGAAGTGGCTGGTTTGGACAATAAATTCCTTGTTCAGCCTAGAGCCTTGCACTCTTCATATTATGTCATTTAGGCAGCAACGACCTCAGCTGGTTCTGGGAATAGCAACATCACTAGAGAATCATTCTTTCCAGGAACAGGAATATTTATTCCTGGAAAATAAGACCTGTAGAATCAAGATTTTATAAAGAGAAGTTTATCTTCTTTAGTGTAACTGCTCTGAAATCTCTACCCTCAAAGTTAGTCTCACGGTTTCATACATTTATTCATGGATAATTTCATGTATTCATAAATTATTCATACAAATCTTTTCTGTATTTGTTGCCCTTTCTCATTTTAACCTTAAGATTCAGCCAAGAATCACCACCTTAAATTCCTCCTGAATTTCTATGCCTGGAAAACTCTATTTCCTGCCCATTGCCTAACAGTCTTAGTTTCAAGGTTCTGAAATCTTGGAACTGAAAAATCTTGTTTGAGTTTTCTGAGGGAAATACCCCCTTCACACATAACACAGACTCTTGTTTCTGACTGTTCTGAATTTGTGTGTGTACACGTACATACATGTGTGTATCAGATAGCTGCTTCATTGCAGTCAGTTCAGGAAACATACAGAGGGGAGGTTAGGGTAGAATGGCCCTGGGGGGAGGCCTGACTTACACCTCGTCGTCACAGTTCAGCGGCTTCTCCAGTCTGTAGCCCTGGGGCAGCTTCTCGTAGAGCTCTGCACACGTCATCCCACAGTAAGGGGTGCCGCCTGGAAGATAGGAAACGGTGCACCCTGAGCGCCCCTTGGATGCAGAAGGTACAGTCTCCTGCCCTGGGGCTCTACAGCCAAGGGACTGGGGGGAAGACGGGGGTGAGGCAAGCGGCGATAAGGACCCAGAGTCGTCATCCTCTGGGGCGAGCCCACCGCATGTCGCAGCTGGACTTGGCTACAGACAGCGCCCCCGTGCGGCCGCTGCTTCCTTACGGTGCCTTGCTCATCCCCAAGTCTGTCTACACACAGCGTGTCTCTTGACATGGTACCAGTGCATCAGTGACATGGATCTTTTTCCCAATTGGAAATCTGAATTTACAGAATGCAATTCCTGTTTTATCTACCGTGGCTACTGTCCCAGTGTTAACTATAAAAGCAATATACATTTATTGTGGAAAGTACAAAAAATAATGAAAAAACTACTTTTTTTAATGCATGATATTTGTAAAACTGGAATTATGGCAAATGTGATATTTTTCTGCTTTTTGGCATGTACGTTTTCACATGGTATTAAATGGCTTTTGACATATATCCAGACAAAAGTATAATTCAAAAAGATACATGCATCCCTTTGTTCATAGGAGCACTATTTACAATAATCAAGTCATAGAAACAACCTAAATGTCCATGAATGGATAAAAGAAGATGTGGTACTCACACACAGGAATATTACTCGGCCATCAAAAAGAATGAAATAATGCCATTTGTGACACTATGGATGGACTTAGAGATTACCATACTAAGTGAAATAAGTCAAAAAGAGAAAGACAATTGCTGTATTACTTACGTGCAATCTAAAATATGACAAATGAACTTATCTACAAAACAGAAGCAGATTCATAGAGGACAGACTCGTGACTGCCAAGGGGAAAAAGTGGTAGAGGAGAGAAGAAATGGAAACTCGGAATTAGCAGAAACAGACTATTACATATAGGATGGATAAACAACAAGGTTCTGCTGTATAGCACTGGAAACTATATTTAATATCTTGTGACAAACCATAATGGAAACAAATATGGAAAATTATACATACATGAAATGGAGTCACCTTTGTACAGCAGAAATTAACTAACTTTAAATCAACTATAATAAAATTTAAAAATAAAAGGCCTTTGAAAATGTGACTTTTCATAGCAACACAATATACTGTCTTAAAGTTGCAGGAGAAAACTTATGACAGCTTTATGACATCTGTGCACATGTGGAGACAACTTAGAATGAAGTTCTTGGCCACCAGGTCATCAGTGCTAAATGTGACGTTAGACACAGGGCTTTCCTAAAGAGAGCCATGGGGATAAACACTCATGCAGGAAGCCTGCCAGGTTCTTTTCCCAAGTGGCATCTGTCGGCACCAAATGCCAATGTCACCCATGAAGTAGATGGTGAAGGAGCATGGGGGTCCCGCTCCCTTTGCCCATGCTTCACCTGGTAGGTGGACAAGGATACTCACCTAAGCTAACAATTTCCCATAGTAACACGCCATAGGACCATCTGCAGAAGGGATGAAAGAGAAAACTAATCAGCACACGCGTGGGCCAGTCAATGTTCTGCCCCCAAAACTGGGGCGACTGACTCGAGGTCAGAAGAGGGAAAGTTCCATGTCTTTTTCCTAGGATTGGGTCTTGCACAGAGCGTGCGTTATCTCCCCTTCGGCCAATGGAAGGACTGTAACGGGAACACCGTTAGCACTGGCAGAGCCCCCACGTGCTTCAGGTAGAGAATGAAGGCTGACACTACGGAAAGCGGGGGGTTCTAGGCCAGACAGAGTTGCATCAGATCTCATCTCTGCCACCGGGTACTCATGTGACATGGGACAAGTGACTAGAACTGCCGAGGCCTCTGACTGTATTCTTCCAAAAGTGAGGACACCCATCTCTGCCTCATGCAGAGATGACATGAGATAATGTAAAGGCACACAGTGAGAACACAGTCATC
>SJYV01015136.1:427803-628409 GCA_006410875.1 Neotragus pygmaeus
ATAAAGAAAGCTGAGCACCAAAGAATTGATGCTTTTGAACTGTGGTGTTGGAGAAGACTCTTGAGAGTCCCTTGGACTGCAAGGAGATCCAACCAGTTCATCCTAAAGGAAATCAGTCCTGAATACTCATTGGAAGGACTGATGCTGAAGCTGAAACTCCAATACTTTGGCCACTTGCTGCGAAGAACTGATTCATTTGAAAAGACCCTGATGCTGGGAAAGATTGAAGGCAGGAGGAGAAGGGGACAACAGAAGGTGAGATGGTTGGATGGCATCACCGACTCAAAGGACATGAATTTGAGTAAACTAGGGGAGCTGGTGATGGACAGGGAGGCCTGGTGTGCTGCCATCCATGGGGCTGCAAAGAGTCGGACACGACAGAGCAACTGAACTGATGAATGAGCAGAGAACATTCAGAAAAGAGGGAACTCTTATACGATCATTTACAACTTATGAGTTTCTTTCTAGAGCATTCTTGTGACTTAGGAAACCTCATTGATTCACTTCCTTAATGTTTTAGAAAGTAGGTTAAACGTCTTTTTTCCCCTCCTCTGTTTGCTGTGTAAAAGGGGACTGTGGGAGCTCCCCAGAAGATTCTGAACAAGACCAGACTTGGGGGTCTGAGCTGGATACAGACCCCAGTCCCTCCAGCACAAGGCTTGCATGTTCAACAACTTCACCACATGTGACGAGCCTTTTTCACTGGTAAATGCAGACCCTCCAGACATTTTAGGTATCAAAACTGAGAAAGGACGTTTGCTGGGCTGAGGCATTATGAAACGGCAGAAATGGTCAGAGGCCTCCGTCAGCACAGAAGGATGGAATTCTAAGAGAAGCAACCTCAGGAGAGGGAGGGGTGCCCCCGAAAGGGTCTCATCAACATCTGAACTTACCATCGTCTTTTTCACATATACTTCTTGACCTCGGGATAATCCAAAATCGGCTATCTTGGCTACATAGTTTTCACCAACTAAAATGTTCCTGGCAGCTAGGTCCCTGTGAATAAACTGCAATTAAAAAAAAAAAAAAGTCATGTATTTTCAGCATCATATTTGCTTTTTCACTTCATTTTGTTTGCACAAAGAGCAGGAGCTTTGGGAAGTCTAGAAGTGTNGGCTATCTTGGCTACATAGTTTTCACCAACTAAAATGTTCCTGGCAGCTAGGTCCCTGTGAATAAACTGCAATTAAAAAAAAAAAAAAGTCATGTATTTTCAGCATCATATTTGCTTTTTCACTTCATTTTGTTTGCACAAAGAGCAGGAGCTTTGGGAAGTCTAGAAGTGTTTTTAAAAAGCTACCAAAAAAAATTTATATATATATATATATAAAGCTACCAGAATCCAGTTCCCTTCTAGTTCCTCTTCTAAATGCTCAGTGAGTGGATTCTGCCAAACAACCCACAGATCTTTGGAGGAGCATTTCAGGAGGAAGCACCAGGTCATGCACTGTTCCAACTACCATGAAAGGGCTCTGCCATGTGTGCTACGTGGAGTTACCTGAAGCTGATATGAGTGAAAGTACCTCACCCCAATACATATGATGAGATTCACTAGATAAACATGCCATTAGCATGGAGCATGAACCTCTATGTAAAGAAACAGAATATTAACAAACAATAAAATTAGGGAGAGTTTGAGAAGGAATTAAGGAAGAGAGAGGAACTGGGGGAAAAAAAAATCTAAACTCTGATATCAGAGAGAATTTTGGAAGAAAGATGCTCAAAGCAAGGTTCCCAGAACAAACCTGTTTTTGGCTCAGGTAGTCCATACCCCGGGCCACATCTGCTGCGAAATGGAGAAGCTGCTGGGAGGAGAGTGTGGAGGCAGTGCTGTTGGCGATGGCAAACGCGGGGTCCGTCTCTAGCACTCGGCTCTTTCGCAGGAAGTCCAAGAGGTTGCCATGGGGGGCGTACTCGATGGCCAGGTACAGGTAGCCTGTGGGGCAAGGGAGGAAGCATCACTTTATCAGTAGCCCTAAACCCCGGTGATATTTCTGAGATGTGCTTTGGTCCTCGGGGACTGCTTATAAAATTCCATTTTATTTTAAAATAACACATCTAGTGGTACTGATATGGGTAATGTTGGGGACAGGAGGAAAACAAGTGACATCATTCCTGCAAAAGGGGGCCATGCCTGCACTTAGGGTTCCCCTCTCCACTCCCACCAAACAGCAGGCTTCCCGAATGCTTCATCTACTGGGTTACACGGGTAGGATGAAATCAAAACATCTGCTTCCAGATGACCTAGGATAGCTAGTCCACATCACCTTTTATTTTTTATTCTATATTGACTGAGAACCTAATATGAGCCAGATATGTTATTCCAGTATGAATCCAGCTTATCCTGAGGTTATTTTTTTTAAAACAAACAAACAAATGATTAAATACCCAAAGCAGAAGGACCCACACTAGGTAACTTTCTCTTTCTCCTGACTTCTGCTCCTTCCTAAAATCCAGACTAAGTCATTAGATTGTTGAGTGCATCACTGGTCAGCAAAATCTAGTGTCAGGGATTGCAATTTTGCTTACAGAAACCAGAAATGTTAACCTTTTAGGAAAAATAAAATAAAATTTCTCCTAAAGGAAAGTATGGTTCATTGTCTTAGTTTTATTCCAAATAGTTTCCTCCCTTTTCTTTTTTTAAGGAGATGTAATCTGCTTTGATAACAATTATACATCTTTGGAGCCAATGAAAGTATAGTGCTCTATCTTACTATTTTTTAAAAGTGAATTATTTGGTATATATTTTTTATGTCAAATGAATTTAAACTTCAAAGATATTCTAAGAAAGTGAAATTCTCAAAAAAAAAAAAAAAAAAAGGCAAGATTCTAGCACTGCATCCTGTTGTACTATAAGGAAAGATATACCTCAATTCTGGTATGAAGGTATTTTCTCACTTTACTGAACAATACAATTTTAAAAGTCAACCAATTATGTGACAATAGAGCAAACTTTTAAAAGACATATTCTATCACTATAAGTTTTTTTTTTAAACATTCATTTACTGCTGTCCCATGCTGATTACTGTTCTCAGGAAATAGCTCAAAAATAAGTGTCATTACTTCATTATGACATTATCTGGCTTTTAGAATTACACCCTTATTGGATTACAGAATGATATATTGTTTGAAGTACCAGTATTTTTAGTTTAATAAATTGAGGAAAAGGAAGTAGTCTCTTTTCCATTGTTGGTATTTGTGCTGCAAAGTCAACAAGAGGTTGTAAAGTTTGCAAATAATTGCCATGTGGAGCTTTTGCGTTGGAGTAAATTTTTCCATGGGAAATTAAGAGTAAGCATGGATTTAGAGCTGCAAACCCAGGTAGTATGCAGAGGTAAACCCATAGATTTCTAATTACCTACTCATTCACAGCTAACTCCACACATTACAATAGGAAATACTCAATAAACATTTGAATTAATAATGTAATTTGAATTTAAGAGTATGTGTGACATAGGACAGTTGTAAAGAAAGTTTCAATGTAATTGTACAGGGGATTGTTTTGGATAAAAACAAAGTAATGTTAGATATACTTTTTTAACCTAAGTATCACCAGTCCTTTCACATTACAGTAGATTATTGGCATTCACAGATTTAACGTTTAAAGTATTGGCTACTTGGGTTTGGAGGGAAAATGAAAAGTCAGCTAGGAAGAACCAACGTACTTCACTTTTCCTGGTGCAGAGTAAAGCCTCCATCCACCTGAGAAAACCAAGAGGGGAGCATGTAGGAGCTGTGGGTATCTTTGGCCATTACTAATTTAACTGTATCAGAAGCCAAAGACACCCTTGGGACCCACCTTCAAAAACATTCCACATCTCAGCACAGTCTATTCATGGGGCCAGACGTTCATACTGAAATTGCAACTTAAAAAGTAGGTAGCAATCTTAGATGACTTATCTTTCCTAACTTCAGTATGGAATGTGCCTGATTTTCTTTCTTATTTTAAAAAGAATCTGGCAGGAGAAACAGGAAAAGAGCATCTTACCACGATGTTCACACGCTCCCAAGAGATTGATGATGTTTGGGTGGTGTCCAAGTTTACAAAGAACCTCCAGTTCCCCAGCAAAGTCCCTGTGGTCATCTTTGGAGGCATATTCTGGGAAGAAAGTCAAGAGTCATGACCCCTTTCTGTGATGCCTCGTCAGAAACAACTGTACCCCCTGATCCCTATCACCTTCAAGTACACTCAGCCATCATTGGGTCTGGAAAATGTTAGAAAAATCAAAGAGATGGCTCTATCACAGGGGCTTGGCTGTCCACATTTTAGGCCAATGCTTCTTATGGTTGGGGGCTGTCCTGTGGCAAGGAGGATGTTTAGCTGCTCCCCGACCTGACCTACTAGTTACCAGTAGCACAACCAAAAATGTACCCAGATCACCAGGTGTCCCCCCCTGGAAACCAAATCACCTCTGTTTGAGAACCACTGCTGAAGCCCTCAAATATCCAGAGAAATGGTCTGGTTGAGATGGAGCTGCGTTCATTCTCAGACCCTGGCTTTCCAGAGACAAATACGCCAAGGAATAACACCAAAATTTTAGTGAAACATTGCCAGTAGTGAATACACCTTACTTTATTAACATAATTTTACTTTGGTTTTTACATAAACCAGAATAGAATACTGTGCTCAGTTGTGTTCCATTCTTTGCAACGCCAGGGACTATAACCCACCAGGCCTCTCTGTCCATGGGATTTTCCAGGCAAGAATACTGGAGTGGGTTGCCATTTCCTTCTCCAGGGGATCTTGCTGATGAAGGAATCAAACCTAGATCTCCTGCATTTCAGGTGGATTCTTTACCAACTGAGTCACCAGGGAAGTCCACATAAGACTTGCTGAAAAAACTCAAATCTCAATGACATTTTTATAGAAGTTGTTTCGTAGTCAGGAAACAGTGGAGTTTCTTTCTGTTCCTCTCATTCCGTCTCTCCACAAGAGGCAGAACCACCAATCAGGCTGAACAGAAAACGCTTTGACTGATGTGCACCTGGTTGGTCAGCCTTGAGTTGGTGACAGTATGCTATGACTGCTTTTTGAAGAAATAACGTTGGGAGAAAGAGTGATAGAGAGCTGGTAGCCATGTGCATGCCTGACCATGCTTGAAAATTATAGGAAGGTTTCATATGGGCTAAGGGGACCCATGAGGCTGACAGGTAACAAATCCAAGTCTAGTACCCTGTTTATACCACAAGAGCCTAAGGGTCAATGCCTCAGGAACATTTTAGAAGCAAAGGTCCTTGTAACAGCATGTTGCTTCACATCAGCAAGTGCCCTCTTTGCATGCAGGACTTTTCCTGCAAAACTTTCTGCCCTGGTGCGCTATTACATTATTCCACCTCTTTACATGGACATGAGATGGACAATCAGCTCAGATCAGAGCCCCGTCAGCATAAAAACGGATGCTACAAAGTTCTACACTCTCTCTCCTCACACCATTTTTACTGCTTCCTAAAACTGCTGTGACTAAAGTTGGAAAAGGAAAAGGAATTTCTGGATTTTAGTAGGGTTTGTTTGGGTGTGTGTCTGTGTGTGTGTTTTGAAACATTACTGTCTGTAAGCATAAATAATACTGTGTTTATTTTGTTTTGTTCATTTCCTAACATGTGTTTTCTAGCAATGCAGAAAGCAGTGATGGCTTAATAAGATTTAGGGTTAATTGTCATCTTAGGCTTAATATTGCAGTCAAGAAGAAGGAAAATCCATCAGCAGGCTTAGCAAGTCCTTATTATGGAGCTGCCCAATAAAAGTGGCAATTACATTGCTGGCTCTAATATATCACTTGCCAAGCCTGTGTGCTGTAAAAACAACAGTGCAGCTTCACAATCAAGTCATCTGTAAACTGCCATTTCACACGCAACAGAAGACAGCTAGTATTTCCAGGGGACATGTCAATCTGCTTTCTCAGAAGATCTTATTCAATGAGGGGGCCCTAAGCAGTCTTGAACACAACTGGAAAAGATCTAGTTTTGTGACTATAGATCAATGGTTTCTAAGCTTGAGTGTATAGAAGAGCCGCTGAGCAAGTCTAGGGACCCCAATTTTTCCCTGTATCATCCCAGAAATTTGAATAGATTAGAAATGCGAGGAGGAAAAACTCAAGTAGATGTATTTCTATTTCCAGGAATGCTGATGTAGATAACGCACGAAGATAGTGATTTGCCAAATGTGGTCTCCAAATTCTGAGACTCAGCATCCCATGGGAACTAATTAGAAATGCAAGCCCTGTGGCCCTGGGCCAGAGTTGCTTAATCAGAAACCTCTTCAGGGTGGAGCTGAAGAGTCTGTTTTTCAACAAGTCTCCCAGGTGATTTGGATGCGTGATCAATGTTGAGAACCACTGCATTAAGAGAAACAGTAATACTTCCTGAAAGTCAACAGGGTCGGACAGAGAGTCTGTGTTCTCACATCCCAGTGAATCCAGACAGTAGCGTCTAAACAGCTCATGCCTTCAAGTTTACATCCTGACTCTCAAAGGAAATATCTTCTTCAGCTGCACAGAACAGCTCCATCTAACACCATGCCAATTTTTTTGTTTAAAAGAATATGAGACCTTAGAGGAAAGATTCAACAGGAAGTCAAGCTGTCCCCCCACCCTAGTAAAATGCTGACTTGATCGGGGCATGCACTGACCTTTCATTCTCTTGATGGCAGCGTCCATCCGTAACCCATCCTTCTTGATGCGAGCCTTAAGAACCTGGCCAAAATTACCCTCCCCAATCACATCTTGAAATTTGATGTCATTCCAGTCAAGCACTGGATAAATGGTAGGATCTGGGTTGTTTTTGGCCTTCCTGTTCAGGGCAAGAGTTCCTGAGTTGAACTGCACAGCTGGTTCTTCCCTCTACAAAAATAATGGCTTGGTGTCAGGATTTTTCATAATTTTTAAGGTACATGATACCTTCTGGCTTGTGCCCACACTAGGTGGAAAAAAGGAACAGTATACCCAATTCTAGAATGAAGATGGAAATAGGGCTCATTTAATAGGCCCACTTGGATGAAGTGGCAGCCAATAGAGCTGCATGGGCATGATGCTAGGCCTCAGTAGGAAAGCATGTTGCAATCGATTCGTTATGTCTGCAGGGGTGAGGGAGGGGAGGATAATAGCATGTATGTCACAACACACACTTGAGGTACTCACACTTGAGTGTCTACCCTGCTGTGAAATGACCAGCTTATTCAGTTCTGGTTTGGAAAAGAACTCAGAGATCTATCTGGAGAAGTCATAGGACATGCCTCTGTGAGAGCTTTTTTCCTAGCTTCATCTTGGTCTCCTTGGCTCTTACTCTCTCCCACTTGTCTTAAAGCTCAGAATCTCTCAAGCCCAAGACAGTGTCTCCTTTTCTCCGGAGTTTTGGTGGCTGCTGGCAGTATCAGGACAAAGCATCCGTACCATGATGAGCTCCAGCACTGTCTACCCCCCTTGCTGGACCTTCCTCTCTAGTGACAGCCTGAAGGGCATCTCAGGGACTCATATCAGGAAGATTTACCTCATTTGAAATATGTAACTGTATTCAGTGCTTCATATATAGAATCAGTAAAGTTGGGTACAGATTAATTTTACAGAGCTCAAAATCACAGAGAAATGTTCAGGCTATACTATCTCAAGGATTCAAATGGGGTGCCTGTCGGTAAAGTATGATTTTGTAAACCTTTGCAACTGGTCAAAATTACTAAATGAAAGAAAAAAGTAGTGCCAAGTGCCATAAACTCTGACTGCAGACTGAAGGGTACACAGGGATGGCGATCCACACATAGATATAATTCATATATATATATATGGGGGATACTATTTAGAAGTATAAAATGGAAACTGGAAATTAAAAAAAAAGTGAAGAAAACTGATCTAGTATCAATATTCATGACTTATCACTCTGAGGTACAGTTCCCCTCATGCCCTTCATTACAATAATGGTCAGTTGTTTATATTGCAAGATTACTCTCACTGGTGACTTATCACTAGGATGACTCTATTCTCTTTTTGATGGGGCAGTAGTCCTGCTTTAGGCTTAGTTTTCTGCATAATTATTAAGAGTAACCTTTTCACACTCAGAATTGTTCTGAATTGGACAAGAACTAATATAGTCATGCTAGTTATCTCCCATTTCATAATGGAAGACAAAGAAAAGATGAAACTTGCCTAAGGGAAATACTCCCTTTACAAGTAAATTTTCTGACCCATATCTTTAAAATATTGCTTGGAAGATGAGACACTACCACATTTTGGAAGGCTTGGGCCATTCTCCTTTGGACGTTTGCCCTCTTCAGCTGCAGCATGATCAGAAAGGCCAACAGCACCGTCAGGCAGGTCATTCCCGCTGAGCCGAGGATGGCGATAAGCAGCATCTTCCTGCCTCCGAGGTCTGCTGGTGCTGAGCAGAACGCAGGAGAAGCAGCAGGTTAGTCTAGATGGAGAGATAGGCCACGACCATTTGCAGAAGAAGTCACAGTTACACTGGGAACATCATGGCAGCCTGAGTCCTGCCACCTAATTGCTATGTGACCTAGTGCTACTCATTTATTGTCTGGAACTCACTGGAGACAAGTCTGACTCACAGGGCTGTTAAAAGTTCAAAGGAATGTGCAAAAGGGCTTTATACAAGTCAACATGCTAGTCACCAAAGCTGCTAATTACCAAAGAATTGATGCTTCTGAACTGTGGTATTGGAGAAAACTCTTGCGAGTCCCTTGGACTGCAAGGAGATCCAACTGGTCAATCCTAAAGGAAACCAGTCATGAATATTCATTGGAAGGACTGATGCTGAAACTCCAATACTTTGGCCACCAGATGTGAAGAACTGACTCATTTGAAAAGACCCTGATGCTGGGAAAGATTGAGGGCAGGAGGAGAAGGGGACAACAGAGGATGAGATGGTTGGATGGCATCACCGACTTCGCTGGATGTGAGTCTGACCAAGCTCCAGGAGTTGGTGATGGACAGGGAGGCCTGGCATGCTACAGTCCACAGAGATGACTGAGTGACTGAACTGAACTGATGCTAAGCAGTAATTGTTGCCCTTTGTTCAACTTTCACTTCCAAGTACAGGCCCAAGCAGATGAATATTATCTCATAATAGTGAGACTGACTAACTATATCTATCACTTTGGGAAAGTGACTAAACCTCCCTGAACAATTTCCCCACTTAGAAAATCTTGCAAGCTCTATGACGCTAAGAGCACAGAATCTGTAAGATATGTTGATTTGGGTTTTTCTTGTTTTAAAGAGCTGAAAACAACCTGAGGATACCTATCAATGGGAGAAGCAAAGAAGGAAAGAAAGAAGAGAGAAAAGAGAAAAACTATTGAATTTAGGGTTCAGGTCAAAATGGACTATTAAAGACTATGGTTTAGCTCTTCCACTTCTTTCCCTTGCTTAAATTAAAATACAGTTAAATTCAATGTATTTTTATGAAAAGCAGCATGTAGAGCATGACCTTATCTAACAATTATTCTTTTGATTAGCTATCTTTTCTACTATCTCCACGCATGTGTGCATAAAGAGATGTCTGAAATGGGATGGTGAGGGGTTTTTAGTTTTGTTACATCTTGTTTTTAAATTTTTCTCTTTGTATTTTATTTGTAGCTTGGATTTAGGGCCTGCATGTGTTCTATGAAAACACAAGTAATTATGGAAATGATGCATTTATTAAGATTGTTATCTGAAAACTACAATTCCCTATAATTTACAGACTCAACATTCCTTGGATATTTCAAATATTCCAAAGAATCAGCACGGAAAACAGAGCTGGTTGGATTTTATTTCTTAAGCCCTAGGTAGTCCTCAAAAGAACCAAGAAGTTTTTGGTGCTATGATACTTTCTGTAAAAATAGGCTGGTCTGAATTATAAATTTGCAAAAATCACCATTTCCCTCTCAAGTCCCTCTAGCTACATTCCCTTGAACAAGCTGTACAGTACAGAGGGTGAGGAAATGCAATTTCAGACTAACCTCAAAGGGAAGTCTCCCAGGAGTTTCAACCCTTCCCACCTGGAGTGTCCTTGTTCATTAATCACACTCAACAGGTTTTACCAGCCACAAACACTGGAGAGGATTAAGAGGTACAGCCCTCTAGTTATGAAATAAAGAAGCCACAGGGATACAATATACAGCATATAGAATATGGCTAATAATATTGTAATAACTTTGTTTGGAAACGGATAATTACTAGCCTTACTGTGGTGATCATTTATAATATATGCAAATGTCAAATCACTACATAGTGCACTTAAAACTAACATAATATCGCACAACAACTGTATTTCAATTAAAAAAACTCACAAACACTGGCCCTCTTGTGCTTGGCACTGAAGGATCTCTGTCTCAAAGAGCTTATTCTCTCTGAGGTAGAGGTTAGTGATGGACTTAGAGCCATCATAACCTGGATCTAAAAAGTAAAAGAAAACTCAGAATAGCATAGTGTCACCCAAGTTAAAAGAAGAGTTCATTTTGAGAAAGAATGGAGTGTGGTTCCTGGAGCCTCCCACTGAACCACTGCACAGGCCTTCCTCCACTAAGCTGGATCCTTAGTCTTCTTTTTCCACAGAATCACTTTCAGATTCCTCAGACCCTCAACTGCTAGATGGGGACTGCTGATGGGCTAAGTTCCTTTAAGGCTTAATAGAAAATGGATCAACAGGGTATCCCTCCAAGGGGTATTTTCATCTTAAGGACCTCTTTAGAGATGGTGATGCCTATTAAGGACAAGCCTATTGTATCACAAGATGTGAATATGGAGCAAATATCTTAAAACAGTGGGGTTTTTCTGATACTCCTCAGAAATAATAATATGTAAATACATATCTACTCTACCAACCTTGAGATTCAGAAAGAGTCATCAGTTCATGAGAAGAGGTTGGATTGCTTGAGCCTATATTGTTCTCTGCAAAGATGTCCACCTGGTAAGCTGTTTGGGGCTCGAGGCCCTTGAGTTGATACTGGGTGATGGTGGCATTTTTGATCTTCACGTCAATGTGCTGGTCTTCATTCTTGCCCTGAACCTTGTAACGGATGATAATAGCAGAAATAGAATAGCCATCCAGGATCGTCCAAGAGATCACGGCCGAAGAGTCTGTGATGTTGGAAATCTTGATGTTTTCTGGTTGAGGAGGGACAACTAGAAATTTAAAAAACAAAAATATATTTTCCTTAAGATGCATTACCATCTCTTCGACTATTTATTATGCTTTAGAGAGAGGAGAGAGTGAATGTCAGCCTATAAACCATGAATGGTTACTAAGTGTTACCTCTGATGGTAATTCCAATCAGTTTGTGGTGGACTCAACACAGACTTGACAACATGGCCACATATGGGTAACCTGGCAACACACGCAAATCACATATTTGCCATCCTTACACTGAATTAAGACCTCGGAAATTCTGTTACTCCACAAACTGTTATTTTACTGTTCTTGATGCTGAGGAAAACAAAGATTATGAGAGCTGACATTTATATAGGCCCTTTCATATTTTAACTCATTGACTCCACATAACAATCTTTACTGTTAGCATTGAGGCCTAGAAACATTAACTGACTTGGCCATGGTCACACAGCTTTTATGAAATAGATTCAAGTAGAAGAAATAAAAATTCCTATTAGTTTGCAGTTAGCCACCAGCCCATAGGAACTATCCTTGTTAAGCACTTGCTAGAAAATATGTTAAGCACTTAGTAGACATATACAAAAAGCAAGATGAAGCATATGCATGCATCTGTACACTTACAGGTAATACTTACATTAATACTTAATGTATTAAAATTATACAATATTGAATGGAAAGACATATAACAAACATAATCTTGGTTTAACAAACAGAATTTTGGTTGTCTCTAGGGAGACAGGGAGAAAATTAGAGTAGGGATGATGATCAAAGAGGATTTTGATATATCTGTATTGGGGAATTACTTTCACAAAAAAGGCTGAAAGCAAAGATGGCAAGATGTTAACAGTTGTTAATTCTGGGTTACAGAAATGTAGATTTGTATGTATTATTCTCTGTAGTGGCCTATAACTTCTGTCACAGAATTTTTTTAAAGATGAAGAAGACATGCCTAAACACTGACAAAATGGTTGAGACTTTTACATCTTATTGATACAAGAAGAGACTGGTTGGAGAAACCCAGAGCCAGTTTGTACATCTGTTACCGGGGAAGTGGAGGCTCAGCTGCAGAAGAGAAACTCAGACTCTGGCAGTTGACAAGAGACCACAGGGTCCCAGTGTCAGTGATAGTTGGTGTGACCCAGAAACACCTGGTCTTTCCAAGGACTCTGAAATGCACAGACAGTTGTATGGTAGTGAATCAAATAGAACTCTCTGGTTCGTGATGAAAAACCTTTCAAGACTACAAAGGAACCCTAGAAGTTCCAACTAATTTTTAATGGACAATCTGAAATTGAGAAGAGCCCGAAGAACAGTTTGAAAGAAAAGTTGTTTTATTACTCTCAAATATATACCGTAATGCTAAGGATTATCTGTTTTGCAGATTTTCAAGCAAAGTTCCTTGGCTTTTAAGATTAGGAGAGATCTATCTCTAATGAATCACCATCTGCTTAGTACATAACTCCACTGAAAGGAAAGGTAGGGATCCCTAGTGGTCCAGAGGTTAAGAATCCTCATGCCAATGCAGGGGATACGGGTTCAATCCCTGGTCTGGGAAGATGCCACATGCCGTGGAGCAACTAGGCCTGCGTGACACAACTACTATCCACATGCCGCAACCACTGAAGCCGGCGAGCCCTGAGAGAGCCGGCTCTGCAGCAGGATAAGTCATCACAATGAGAAGCCCACACCCTGCAACTAGAGGGTAGCCCTGCTCAGTGAAACTAGACAAAGCCTGTGCACAGCCACGAAGACCCTGGAGAGCCAAAAATAAACAAACTTTTTTAAAAACAGGAAAGGTAAATTGTAGGACAGGTCCGCCTGAATTATTGTTAGTCCAAACATATGGAGCATTCATATATATTGCAGGTCACTAAAATGATTTGAGGTGTTGTGGGGAGGGCACTCACTGGCCTCCACTTACATCTAACTACCTGTCATGGTTTCTAAGAAGCAGACTTGAAGTGATGGGAGCTAAGTCTAAGTGGCGGCCACCAAGCATCATTTGGGCAAGCCTGGGGCAGCGTAAGTTACTTACTGTCGCTAAGGGTCCAAGCGATGAGATCTTCGCTCCATTCCCCCTGGGCCTTGGTGTTGACTCTGGCTCGGACTATGTACTGCTCCCTGGGGTGTAAGTTGTTAAGCAGCACTGAAGTCAAGTTGCCTGGCACTTTAATATTCTGCTGATCACTATTCATTTGCACCGATCTCCTCTCAACTTCAACATAAAAGTCATCTTCTGAGCTTGGGAATATTGGTTGCCAGGTCAAATTTAGAGTGGTCTGACTTTTTGGTAGGAGACTGAGACCTCTTGGAGGAGGAAGACCTAGGAGAAACCAGAAGGATCATCGTTTTTATATGAAGTGAAGCTAACAACAGCCCCCAAGGACAACCTTGGCTTCTAGAATAATATACAAGCTAGCAAAGAAACAGCCACTAGGAGCCACGAAAAACTTTTTTTCCCTACCAAAGTAGCAAAGCTTTAAAATATTAGTGCATAGTTTGAGTAACTGTAAGACAAAAATACAACCCCTCTGAAGGGACAACTTGGGAATATTTTTCAAGAGCCTTAGAGATGATCATATACTTTGTATGATCTGACTACCAGGGATTTATCCTGAAGAAATAACTTAAAGGAAGCAAAAAGGCTGGGGACGTGAAGATGTCCCTTACAACATTATTTATAATAACAAACAATCATGAGAAACCTAAGTGCTCAAAGTAGGGAAATGCTTTAAAATGATTTGGGAGAATGGCATTGAAGCATATATACTATTATGTAAGAAATGAGGCGCCGGTCTATGTTTGATGTAGGATGCTTGGGGCTGGTGTACGGGGATGATCCGGAGAGACGTTGTGGGGTGGGAGGTGGGAGGGGGATTCAGGATTGGGAGCTTGTGTACACCTGTGGTGGATTCATGTCGATGTATGGCAAAGCCAATAGAGTATTGTAAAGTAAAATTTAAAAAATAAATAAATAAAAATAAAATGAAAAAAAAAATTATGATATAGCCACCCAAGGGATTAAAAGGTTATTGTGAAAAGTACAGAAGCCCCTCCAAAACTTGTAACACACGAAAAATACTCTGATTTCCACTTGGGGAAAGTCACGTCTACCACTGGTGAAAGAGGAAGGAAACTGAAAAAATTGGAAACACTGGATTTGCCAAGGTTGTGGGGTTGCAGGTGAGCGTTCAGTGTTTCTGTTCCCACTTTGAGCAACATGTTTTAAAGCAATTTCAGGGCTACATCCCCTTAGCAGGGACAATTTCACATGTGATAACACAGCGATGGCAGGGCCAGGCTCTGATCACATCAAGGCTTGGCTCTGACCCCCGAGAACCTGAGTCATCAGAGAGGTAACGGAATGGAAACAACGTGAGTTGTGAAATCAGAGAGGCAGAAGCACACCCCTTTAGTTCTGTGACCTTAGGAAAATTTATGTAGCGCGAAATAAAAACACTCACCTTCCAGACTCAAGAGGAGAAATGAGATAATGGAGATGAAAATGCTTGGAAGGTGTTTGGGTTCCATCAACATTTTCTCCCTCCCTTCCTTCCTATCTTATCTTGTATCAACGGACAGAGAAGGAATCTGCAAGTTTTCAACTAGTACCAGCCCACTGATGCTTTAAACTCCAGATAAAGTATTTCCAAAACATAGAATAGGGGTCCTCTCCTCATGTATTTTCAGTGGGGACATCACCGCCCCTAGCGGGGCAAAAATGGGCCCTCGGGGTATGAGAAGATTTTAGATACTTACAATGGTTTACGAAGGACCACAATATATAAACAGATTTATGGTATTAAAATTCATGGCAGAAGAGACATTAAAACAAAACAGAGATGGTGTCTTAAGGACAAAACTATCTAAGAAGCTCTTTAGAGGGTTATAATTTAAAAAAATAATAATATAAAGAAGTGGAAACAAATGAATGTATATATAACAATCACTTTGCTATACACCTGAACTAAGACGACATTGTAAATCAACTATAGTCCAATACAATGAAAAAATAAACATAAAAAATAAAGTAAGAAGGCTGAGAAACTTGGTCAGAGGTGACAGAAGTGTCTATTTCCACTCCTCAGGAGAGGGACGCTCACTAACAGCTTTGACCACCCACAGGCGAGGGAGAACCGGCAATCAGGTCTGCCACCTGCTTGGCACTATGCTACAGGTCTCGTTGGCCTTTTCTCCATAACCTGTGCAAATTGCGAGAGGTGACGTCACCTCCTTCTGCTCTTCTTTAAAGTTCCAAAATAAGCCACCTGGAATGGGCAGGCAGCGTTATAACGACACAACAGATGGAACGAGGGCTGATGGTCTAGAGCACACCTGGAAACCTTCTGAACCTGTGCCTTGTACAGAGGAGCAGCCCCATAAATGGTCATTTCCTTTTCCCCTCCCTTTGAGAGCAAGGCTGACCCCTCACCCCTCCCTACCTGCCCTCTTTCTGCAGTGTGTTCAGACTGTGTCCTGTCCCCTCCCCTCCTGGCCTTCCCGGCCTTAGCCACTCAGTCAACACACTTATAAATAGTGCAACTGCCAAATGAATTTAAAAACAAACATCAGCAAAATTCAAATGATGGGAAAAGATGAACCTTTCTGTCTGTCTCTTATAAGGACCAGTGTGATTATCCCCTGAATAATTCAGGATATCTTTTTATCTCCAGATCATTAATCACACTGGCAGTCTGTTTTGGCNTATATATGGAATTTAGAAAGATAGTAATGATGACCCTATATGTGAGACAACAAAAGAGACACGGACATATAGAATGGACTTTTGGTCGCTTGTCAGCCTTTAAATTAGTTTTTAAGAGTCTTTAGTATACTTCCAAGTAATCCCAGTTTTTGCTTAAGTATCCAGAGTCAGTTTTGGTTACTCACAACTCAAAATTGTAACAGCTACACCGTCACTTACTCCGGACTATGAGCCTGGTGAAGGCTGAGGTGAAGAGGTTTCCTCCTATGTACCTGGCCGAGTACACACCAGCATCCTGGGGCTGAGCGTGAGGCAGATGCACTTCCAAAATGTCAGGGACTTCGTGCCGGGGCACCGAGTGGATGAAGGAACCTGTAAGGGAGGAGAGTGAAGAACCATAGGTCACCCTCAAACACTCCTGTTCCCTTGTCTGGCCCCTCCACTTGATCAGCTTCCCTGACCTGATATAGAATATGTGCAGTGTGCTCAAGCATATTAGATGTGGGAAAAGAATGAAAAGGTTGCTATTGAATTCTCTCCCAAAACTCGAGAAAAGGATGGTGTTGGAGCAGATAGGTTAGTCTATGAGGTCCACCACCGAACACAGGAAGATGAGGGTAGCCTAACGTTCTTATCTTCTGCAGGGAGAGGCAACTAGGCAAACCTGGGGAAAATGTCAGGTAACCTTGCCAACTAATCAATTAAGAGATACCTAGAATTACTACTCCCACTTGTAAGTCTCAGCCATCCACAGAACCCAGAATAGTCCCCATCAATATCTCAGCTGCATGAGACAACTGCCACCAGATGGTCCCAAACTGTAGTTGGACACAGACAGATTTGCATTGCACAGTTAGACCCCCATAATCACCACCAATTGGCATTCTAGATTCACTTTGCCCTTTCCCTTAGCCTTGCAATCAAACAGGGTCACATATCACATGGCAGAATTTGAGACCCCCACGTATTACATCATGATGGAATTTGGTTGAACATTCATAGTTCATGTTGTATATCCCCATAACATCTTATGGAAAAGATGAACTTTTTGGCTATCCCAATACACTGTAGGTGCATTCGCATATGTATATAAATCTTCATTTTAATTTACTTAAGTAACCAAACATGTTACCTAAGACAGCTTCTATCATAGAATTTGATTTGGCTTCTCTGGTAGCTCAAACAGTAAAGAATCTGCCTTCAGTGCCAGAGAACAAGGTTCAATCCCTGGGTCAGGAAGATCCCCTGGAGAAGGGAATAGCTACTCACTCCAGTATTCTTGCCTACAGAATTCCACAGACAGAGGAGCCTCGTGGGCTATAGTCCATGGGATAGCAAAGAGTCAGACAGGACTGAGCAACTAACATTTTCACTTAACAGCCTGACTTTAAACATCTGCCCCCCAGACTGGAATGAGATAATGACCCAACATTGCTTGGCTGTCTGATGTCTTACACAACAGTGCAGGAATGAAACAAAACACATGGACTCACCATTTTTGTAAATCACTGCATCTTCTTCTTTAATCAATACCTTTTTGAAAGATATGTTTACATTATCTCCTCTGTCCACAGTCATGGTTAAAGTAGCTGGTAGAAAGGAAGCTGTTAAAAGAGAGAGAAAAAAAACCAAATGAGAAAACGAGGTTACATAGCTTCTCCAGGAACAACAGAAACTTGAATCAGAGGATGAGATGCGGGATTTGGCAGGAGTCAGGGATTTTCATGTTAGCTTAGAGAGCTACCCTGTGAAGATACATGATGCCTCTGAACCATGCTCAAAAGCACCTGGGCTTTAGGTACATCTGCTTGCTTCCTTAGTACCTGCCAACCCAGGCGTGGCACTCTGCAAGATTCCCACAGAGATACTGTGGGGCAGATGGTGATGAATGTGGACCCAGAGGGAGAGTGGTGTAGATCAAAGGGCACCGTGAGCACTGGAATTAGACAGTCCTGGGCTTAAGGTCACCCTCTGCCAATTTCTGAACCTCTTTGACCCAGTTACTTCACCTCTGAACACCTCAGCTTCCTCATCTGTAATTTGGAAGTAGAAGTATTTACCTAAAACAGTTGTTAGGAACATTAAAGGACTTCCAAGGTGGCCTAGTGGTAAAGTCTGCCTGCCAATGCAGCAGATGTGGGTTCAATCCCTGGGTTGGGAAGATCCCCTGGAGGAGGAAATGGCTACCCACTCCAGTATTCTAGTCTGGAAAATTCCATGAACAGAGGAGCCTGGAGGGCTACAGTCCATGGGGTTGCAAAAGAGTCAGACATGATCAAGAGACTAAACAACAACAAACATGAACATTAACTGATGTATGTGAAAGCCCTGGGTGCCTAGAAGAGGTCAGGACCCTTCCCAAATATAAACGAAGGCCACGCTGCTGTGCTGACGCGAGCCGTGTGACCACCAGTGGTGGGGAAGGCAGACAGGGGACCCCAGGGGCCACTTTCCAGGGCTCCCTGTCGCCTGACTAGAAGCTTCATTTCGCAATCTAACCCAAGTGGCTCTTACTCTCTGCGACATGCCCTTCAGCTCCTGTGAGAATTTTTCGTGACCATTTCATGCTGTTGTTCCTTTCTCTGTGGTTTGTTTATATTTTCTGCTCCTTTGTGTGAAGATTGTTTAGCTAACTGTGGGACTTCTCACTCAGCATTGTATTCTGAAAGGGAACCGAGATTCCCTCTTCGGCTCAACTCCAGCGGGGTTGTTCTTTCTGCCCATTCTGTGGTTCTTTATTATTTCAGACTTTGTGCCTTTTAAGCTCCTTGTTTTGTGAGGACCTGAACACAGTCACATGGCAGTGTTCTCCTGCCGCCCAGCCTGCCAACTCCTGCCTTCATGGCTCTAGGCTGACTGCTCCTTGCTGAGGACTACTGAGGGGCATCCACAAGCCAACCTTGCAACTTGGGCTTCCTGATGACACCAGAATCTGGCTCAAACTTTACACACAGTCAGATAATCGTGTGATTTGAGCGGATCATGAAAACAATAAGCTCCTATGAACCAGGCACTGTTCTAAGAAACTTGCACGTATTTAATTTTCATAGTATCTCCAGGAGATAGGTACTGCAATTATTTTAATTTTACAAATGAGGAAATCAAGGTCCAGAGAGGTTCAGAATTCTCTTCAAGATTACACAGCAAGTTCACGGGACAGCCAGGATTTGAAGCAGGTAGTTCGGTTCCAGAGGCCTCTCCTAGGACTTTTTTTTTTTTTAAGAAGTATTTATTTATTCTTTATCTTTTGATCACCTTGCATGGCATGTGGGATCTTAGTTCCTTGACTAGGGATCGAACCCGTACCCCCTGCGTTAGCATTGTGGAGTTTTAACCACTGAACTCCAAGGAAGTGCCCAATATTTTATTTTTAAAATGAGATTACTGAGGCCTACGTTAGTAGATGACTTGCTCGAGACCATTTGGATTGGTTAATTAACTCACAGATCTTACCCAAGAATATAATTCACTTATTCCTCAAGAAGTGGAGAAAAAACTACAAGGTACTAAAATGACATTATAACTCTTAGTGTTTATCATTAAATTGAAGGAGACAACTGAAACTTAGCTCAATTATTTTTCATCTATGGGAAACATCTTTCATTTTATGTCCATTATTATCTTGAGTAATTACCTGACAGCCCTATGAAGACAAGATATCCATGTCTACTGTGTGGGTGGTGGAGTTAAGGGTGACTAAGCCCCTTCTTGAAGGCCTCCTGACCATGAGTAAGTGTGAAAGTTGAGACACACACTTAAGACCTCCAGCCTTGTTCCAGACATAAGCCCTCCAGAATCATCTTCCCCTAGGCCCATGTCCTTACTTCTCACTTCCAGCCATTCTGAACTGTGCTCAGTGCTACAAACAGACCAGGTGATCACTCACGTCCACTTTCTCCCTTCTCTTCCCTTTCCCTGTGTCTCACCAAGTCCTACTTATTCAGCAATCTCCACTGAGACATCACTTTTTCCAGGGGCCTTCCAGAATCCCGGAGTTCAGGTTCAATTCAGTTCAGTCACTCAGTCATGTTTGACTCCTTGCGACCCCATGAACTGCAGAATGCCAAGCCTCTCTGTCCATCACCAACTCCTGGAGTCTACCCAAACCCATGTCCATTGAGTCGGTGATGCCATCCAACCATCTCATCCTCTGTCATCCCCTTCTCCTCCTGCCCTCAATCTTTCCCAGCATCAGGGTCTTTTCAAGTGAGTCAGTTCTTAGCACCAGGTGGCCAAAGTATTAGAGTTTCAGCTTCAACATCAGTCTTTCCAATGAACACCCAGGACTGATCTCCTTTAGGATGGACTGGTTGGATCTCCTTGCAGTCTAAGGGACTCTCAAGAGTCTTCTCCAACACCACAGTTCAAAAGCATCAATTCCTCAGCACTCAGCTTTCTTTATAGTCCAACTCTCACATCCAGGAATCCAGGTTAACTGCCCTAGGACTGTCTTCCCGCATGCTCTGCCCTTCCCAATTACAGCCCCATGCAAACTGTATCTCTCCTACTGGACTGGGCGTTCCAGGAGGGCAGGCTCATGGCAGTTTTGGAAGGCAGCACAGGGTGGTGGTTAGGGCCTTGGTTGTGGGATCTGGCCCAAGTACACCTTCCCAGGTCCAATACAGGGAACCAAGTATGTAAATGCTTCTAAGTTACAATAGTTATAATGCTTATCTATTAATAGGAAATCATAATGGTCCTCATCAGATATGCATTTGCTAATGACTCAATTACACAGCAATGTGTATAAAAAGTTGCTAGGGAGATGTCAGGCACATAGTAAGTATTTAAGAAATGTTAACATCAATGCACCTCCCATGCGTGGCACAAATAGAGGCTTAAGGATACTTGTGGAAAGAATACATGAAAGAATTTTATTTCTAATTTTTCTCTTTTCTTTATATTTTTAACATGCTCATTTGAGTTACTCAGATACAAATGGTAAATCTGTCAACTTCATAAATCAGGTTTGGGAAATTACATGTTCTTAAAGCTATTTCTCAAATGAAAATAGGAAGAAAAATAACATAGCTGTCTTCTGATAGAACACACTGAAACAGATCTTTGGATGTGAAAGTGTTTCAAACTTCATTTATACTTCCCTACCCCCAAATGCAATTTTCAGGGAGGTTTGAACAAACTGCTTTTGACTTTTTCAGATGATGCCATTGATAGAACAAACAAAAAAAATCCTTCTGTCATTTGGCCATTTGGACTATGAAAGCCAATTTAAGCCGTGTTTTGCCACATCTCAAATGGATTTTCCACTTCCTCCCCAGATACACGAGTCAGCAGCAAGCAGGAATATAGTGATGTTTATTCTATCCTGCTGTGTCCCTAGGCAGGAGCTCCTGAGTTCCCAAGAAGTTTTAGTAGCGAATTAATAGTGTCATGAAGACATCGTGTTGGAGGTTTTCTTGACTCACCATAAAAGATATCACTTTCTTTGCACCATATTTCAGTCATTGGATTGGATGGCCAATCAAAGAAAATCAGGTCAACAGCCCGATACGATGTTATTCAAATACAGAAGAGAACATACTACCTATTTTTCTATTTTGTCTAAACCTCCACAATTATGTCAACAGCTGATATTAAAATTTTCCATAATTGAATGGGAAAAGTAACAGTTCCACTAAATTACTGCTCATTCCAAGGGACTAAATAATGATAATTATTGAACATCTAGTGTAAGCCAGATAATACTGGCGGTTTCATTTGATCCTCAAACGTATGTGGTAAAGTCGCTATCTCCATTTAGTTTTTAAGCAAACTACGATTTCAGTTAAGTAACTTGCAACTTAAGTAGGTTGCAGAGCTAGGCTCAAACACATGTCTGGCTGACCTTCACTCCCATGTCTCTGTGCTCTAGGTTGCTTTTTGGGGTTTCCATTAGAGTTGTTGTACTTAACAAAACAAGTGCTCAGAATGGGGGAGGGTTGTTCACCTTAAGTGAGAGTGATATGGAAAGGGTAGCACAATACAGGCTCTGAAGCCAGACTGCTTGGCATCAAATCCCTTTCCCACCATTTACAAACGGCTATTGTTATTTTTATGTAAATTGTTCTGCAATATCTCACATTACACGGGCTTTCAGGAACACAGCTGCTGTGTAAATCAAATCTTACACTCATGGGAGCCCCCTTCTTACATGTACCATCTTATCCTTATTTAAAACCTAAGACACTTTTGAAGATATACCCATTTCACAGATGATTAAAAATGAGAGCAATAGTAGTTGAATAACTCGCTAAGGTCATACAACTGGTAAGTAGTAGAAAAATAATTAAACTCAAGTGAATGTGAGTCTAAAAAACCACCTCCTCTCCACTATTCATCACTATCTATGCCTGCCTTAGCCTCATTTAACTGAATTTAAACACCCTTACCAGTGCTGACCTGGACTCTCACTTTGGAGTGATCATTGTAATTGTTTTTAGACTCCCAATGTTTCGGTTTAATATGCTGTATGGTTTCCTATTTGTACATTTCCAAGACAGCCCAGAAAAGGCATTTCTCATTTCATTCCTGTGAGGTCATTGGGGCACAAATCTCAGATCATCTTTATTCAGTATGTGGACATATCCGCAGAAGGACATAACTCTTAATACAAGTCAAATCCCAGATGCCACATTTGAAAAATAACAGAGTCGACTTCAGCCATGATAGCTTTGGCACACCTCACATCCCTTTGTTCAACCTCTCTTTCCTCACTGGAGAGCCGCATTCCTGGGAATTTCTGTTGTGCATTTTTCCCACTCGCCTGGTGTCACTTAAAGGTGAATGTTAGGGTTTTGCTAAGAAAGCCTTTCCCCTCATTTTTGATGAATAATGGTTTTATCACTTTGATCTTAAAATCTTGCTGCCTTAGGGCAGAACAGAGCCGTTAAATGATGTTTACAATGACATCTCCTCCGACTGCCATGAGTTTGATGGATTGGCCCAAAGATGCAACTTGTACCCACTTCTATTTTTCTTTGGTTGCCCCACTGCTATCACATCACTGCCTTGGGAGGCATAGCAAGGAGTAATATTCCTTTTCTACACAATTAAATTTATTTATTTTCATTTGAAGGATAATTGCTCTACAGCATTGTGGATGCTTTCTGTCAAACATCAACGTGGAACAGCGATAAAAAGGCTCTCGACATCCGCTGTCTCAACTGCTAAAATTAACCACGATCTAACAAGAATGGCAGCCTATAAAAAGGGTCCCAAGTCTTCATCCCTCCTTGTATCCAAACTCTTGGCTGTTTAACTGTGCAGTGCCCCCACATCTGGACTTTAGCTCGACTCTTTGA
The DNA here is from genome assembly GCA_006410875.1 of Neotragus pygmaeus. NCBI lineage: Eukaryota > Metazoa > Chordata > Mammalia > Artiodactyla > Bovidae > Neotragus > Neotragus pygmaeus. The sequence continues at coordinate 450,904 of SJYV01015136.1, forward strand.
CTTGCTTTGGGCAATAAAATGAGACAGAAGTGAGGGCGTACAGTACTGAGACTAGGTTTCAAGAAACCCTGTATGTTTCCACTTGCTGTCTTGTACCCCTGCCCTCTCCATGAGAATATACCTAGCTTAGCTTGCTAACAGGTTAACAGTCAACTGCAACAGAGCCAAGGAGGCCCAAGCAACGCCAGCCTAATAAACCTACAGCCAGCCAACATCCATACACTTGAGAAAGCCACCCAGTCAAGACCAGCAGAGCCGTCGCATCAAGCCAGCTGACTTAGACACACAACCTTGGACTGTTGATTATGGTATGCCACTGTGATTTAAGCTGTGTGTTACACATAATTACTGTGTCAATAGATAACTAATACACCAAGTAACTAACTAAATTGAGTTGGCAGTGGACAGTTCTCTTCATTGCTGTGAATCATATTATATACATGTAACATGTCCAGATCTCCACCAAGACCATGGAGTCCTCAGTAGAACATGTGATATATATGTTCATTTCATTTCATGAACTAGGCACAGTATCTAGTGAAAGGGGTGTGTATGAGGGAGCTGGACTGGATTATCTCTTATCACTAATGCTCTGTACTCTTGGAAAGAGGCAGACAAGGTCTTCAAACTCCACACTCAGGTGACTCATGCCCAGCCTGAGTGAGCAGCTGCCAAGACAAGAGGCAGGTGTGTGTCTCAGTAGACCTCATCTGCTCACAACTAAGAGGCATGTTACCTTGTTGGCGCATCTTCATGGTCCGTATCCTTATTGCCTGTCCTCGAACTCGCCCTTCACAGAAATAAGCACCATTGATTTTACTAGCCTTTTCTCTCTTCCAAACAACTTTTTTAGCCCATTCTCTGGTCGCATCTTGAGTCACTTCCAGTGGATCCTGGTGCTGGTTCATTAAGGCTTCAAAGTCCCTTCCGATGGTGATGGGTTCATGGGGGTGCCATCCAGAGGCAATGCAAGTGAGGGATGTCTCAGCATCAGACACAAGAGGTAGGGAATTGATCAGGATCAGGTCCATGGCACTGTCCACTGTTGCTAAAAGGAAGGAGGAAACATAATGTATAAGGAAGGTTATTAACATGGCCCCACAGGATAAGGTGGTTTCACAAAGCTTTGTCTAAGAATAACTGTGAACAGTATTTCTAAAATGTTACTCTAACCATGTGCTTACCTTCCACTGGATGGAATCTGAAACTCTACCATGGCATTAAGACTCTTTGTCACCTAGACCTGCTAACCACTCTTACCCCACTGCACTGTAATGGACTGCTACTCATTCTCCACTCCCCAAACAAGCTGTGCACAAGGTATCTTTACCACTACAGTGCCTAAGACATAGTGAAGTATTCAGTAAGTGTTGAGACAAATTCATGATAATAGCTTTATTATTTTCATTATGAACTATCATTAATAATTACTATTTATGATAAGTATCAATCAATTAGTGATAATGTGGTTCTATCCCAATAATTGGGGCTTTCCAGGTGGTGCTAGTGGTGAAGAACTTGCTTGCCAATGCAGGAGATGTAAGAGACAAGGGTTAAATCCTTGAGAAAAACCAGTAGGAAGATCCACTGGAGGAGAGCATGGCAACTCACTCCAGTTTCTTTGCCTGGAAAATCCCATGGACAGAGGAGCCTGGAGGGCTACAGTCCAAGGGGTTGCAAAGAGTCAGACATGACTGAAGAGACTTAGCACACATCCCAATATAAAGTATTCTAAAGAAATATGTCAACTACATACACCGTATGCTAACTTTATAGACTCTCATCATTACCAAGGTACTGTCTGATTCCATAATAAATTCTACAAGGTGAGGGAGGAATGGAGTGAACTTTGCATTTCCCCCTGAGCCTCATCTTTGACAAATGCAGACAGTGTATTAAGAAGCAGAGATACCACTTTGCCAACAAAGGTCTGTATAGTCAAAACTATGGTTTTTCTAGTAGTCATGTATGGATGTGGGTTGGACCATAAAGAAGGCTGAGTGCCAAAGAATTGATGCTTTTGAACTGTGGTGTTGCAGAAGACTCTTAAGAGTCCCTTGGACTGCAAGGAGATCCAACCAGTCCATTCTGAAGGAGATCAGTCCTGTATATTCATTGGAAGTTAAAGCTGGAACTCCAATATTTTGGCCACCTGATGTAAAGAGCCAACTCATTAGAAAAGACCTGATGCTGGGAAAGATTGAAGGCAGGAGGAGAAGGGGACAACAGAGGACGAGATGGTTGGATGGCATCACTGACTCAACAGGCATGATTTGAGCAAGCTCCAAGAGATGGAAGAACAGGGAAGCCAGGCGTGCTGCGGTCCACGGGGTCACAAAGATTCAGACATGCCTGCCTGACTGAACGATGACTAAGACCTGTCTTGCAGGATTCTTGTAAAAATTAAATGAAATAAAGTACATAACCTTCCAAGAACCCTGTCTGTAATATATGGGGTACTCAATGATGATTATTTCATTACTCCTTATTCTGTTTTCTAAACACCTAGTTCCAAACCTCAAATCTCCCCAAATGTAAAAACAAAAATTTACCTGACTTTCAAAATAGTGATAAAGCACATTCACAAAAAGAAAACTCTCTCATTTTACTTTCTCACTCTCCCTCTTCCTCTTTCCCTCTCCCCTTCTATTCTCATTTCCAAAGTTTCTAAGATTAGCCAATGGAATCTCGCCTAGTCTCTCCTCTTGGTGAAGGTGGAAACACCAGGGATGAAGGATGTTTTCTGGCTCCAGTGATGATTGATTCTCAAGTCTATGTAAAATGATCAGGAAGACTAGACAGGTCTAGTCTTACAAGGGTCTAGTGGAGTCCCAGAGATCTCTGTGTAGATGGAAAGTGATTCAAGCAGGTTATGTGTTATCTCATTTAATAGTCATCAAATTCTCCCAACAACCCCAGGAGGTATGTGCCTACTATCTCATTTTCAAATATAAAGAAATGGGGGTGCAAAAGATCGAGTAGCTTATTCCAAGTCAGAGCTGGAATTCAAATTCTCACTGGTCTTTCATCTGCTTAGCTGTACTGGGGCCTTTCATACCCCAAAGCCTTTGGACATGGTGACCCCTGTGCCTGGAACTCTCTTTTTCACTCTCTACAAGGCTAATTCTTCTCATCCTCTGGGGTCTTAACTTAAATGCCTATCTCTTGGAGGTCTTCTTTACCTATCTTATCTATCATATATACACACTCTCATCCTACTATCTGCAGTACAACCTTCTATTTGTTTCCTTCATAAAGATTACCAAAACCTGGGATTATTTTACTTGGTCTCACTTTTCCTAGATGGTGAGACTTAATGAGCATCTGTTGGATAAATGGATGAATGGACAGATGGAGAAATTTTATACCAGATCTGACTTATTCAATCTCACCAATTCACTTGGCTCCCACTTTCAGAAAAATGAGGTTATAAAGGAAAGTTTTCTTCTATTTATAATAGCCAAGACATGGAAATAATCTAAATGTCCATTGACAGATGAATGGATAAAGAAGATATGACATATATATATATATATATATACACACATACACACACACCATGGACAATTAATTAACCATAATAATGAAAAATGCCATTTATAGCAACAACAGTGGACCTAGAGATTATCATCCTCAGTGAAGTAAGCCAGAAAGACAAATACCACATAATACCACTTATAGGTGGAATCTATAACACAGATGAAGCTATCTTTGAAACAGAAACAGACTCACAGATATAGAGAACAGATTGTGGTTGCCAAGGGGGAGAGGGGTTGGGGAGGGAGGAAGTGGGACACTGCGGTTAGCAGATGCAAACTAACATATATAGGATGGATAAACAACAAGGCCCTGTGGTATAGCACAGGGAACTGTATTCAGTATTTCATGATAAACCATAATGGAAAAGAAATGAAAAACAACATACAGATGTATAACTGAATCATTTTGTTATACAGCAAAAATTAACACAATGCTGTAAATCAACCATGTTTCAATAAATTTTTTTAATGAAAGTGCTCTTCCGAGTCTAAACTGACTTCTTGCCCATACTTAAAAGACTGTTTTGAAAAAAAAAAAAAAGACCCTTTTGATAACTACTGAGCTCATGGGGGTAGGGAAGCAGATGTTATGTTTTTACAAAACACCATAGAACGGTGGTCAATCATTGCTGAGGATTTGGAGTGTCTATTCATCTACAAGACCTACTCATGCCAAGCTCTGTGCCTGCCGTGAAGTCCTCATATAATTTTCAATGGCATTTGCCAATGTTTGATATATGCAGTGATGTTTTAAGGATGATCCTACTAGGAGATACATTTTAATCTGACTCATAAGGAAGAATTTCAAAGTCAAGTCTTAACGTAAGTAGGAGTTGGTGCTGTAATTTTTTTCTTGTCAGGTTAACTCAACATACTGAGGGTAGAAAACTTGACCTGAATGGATTGTCCAAGCCTGACCCTCAAGCATCTATCTTCCTTCTAGCCTCGTTGGTTTAAGATTTCAAGAGAGAACAGAGGTTAGGATAAGACAAGTGTCACGAGAGGGGATGAGCTGGGAAACCTAGCGGGGGAAATGCAGCCTCCAAAGCAAGAGCAGAGCAGCTGCCCTTGCACACACACACCCAGCCCTGCCTCCCAGCAAGTGCCACGTCTTCCACACTCACTCACTCCAGATACGCTCCCAGAGAGAGTCCTCAGGAGGAAAGAGACACAGTACTTCTTTCAGCTCCAGTGAGATCCTGGCTCATTTCTAGGGCCAGTTGAATGCTTTGCCAAAACCATGGGCTCTGCTCTGAACTCACCAAACTGGGTCAGCACTGGCCAAGGTTTATTTAATGACTTTAGGAAATAATAGAAAAGGCAGCTGATTTGAAAAGACAACCACACTGCCTCGGCAAATAGTTTCTAGGTATGGGTCTAGTTTCTTTTTCCTTTTGCTCCTCCCGGCTCTCTCCCATCACTTTCAGAAAGGGAAATTGCATACACAGAGTCTGGATTTGACTACACGTTGCTACCCTTCTTCAGCATGTCAGTTACTGGAAGCTCTCTTCCATCTGTGAGTTCTCTGTCCTTTGTACTGCCATTTACCATAAAATAGCAGAAGAATTTTGTATATGAGCTTTAGATATGGGAAGAATTACTTGCCAGGTTGCTGGAATGAATTTTAAAAATCATTTTGTCTTTCTTAAAATATTAACCTATATTTTTTCTTGTTTGTATAGATCTAAAGAATTTCAGAAAGATGATTCATGAAGCTAAAAACAAGGGTGAACAATTGGGGAGAATGAGGTCACTGAGGGACAATGATGCAAAGAAAACTTTTCACTGTCCACTTAATGTAGACTGACTTTCGAACCATTTGAACATTACCTACATGTCAAAAAATAAACGTAAAAATGTACATGCTTTTTCTTGTCCCTAAAAATGGTGCATCTGGAAGGGAATCAAGAACCAGAGAAATATATACGTCTCTCATCATTTATGCCTACACACAGCCAAATCTTTTGGGATTACATCCAAATAATGCATTTTCTTTCTCTCTCAACTTCAGACTGGTGAGAGGAAATGTGATATTCTATAGTGCTGGAAAAAAAAATTGATTAAAATAAAATTTAAGTAAAGGGAGGAGGAGAGGGGCCAAACTCCACTTTCAAAGAGAAGCAGAGGCCCCACTGCCACAAGTACAGTTGTAGCCTGCGGCCTCTTGGAAGGGTTCTGCCCCTGGTCCCGTGAAAGGTATAACTGCCATTGCCTGACTGGTGCCATCAAGAGTCTACTACCGCTGGTACTTTCCTGAGAATAACTGCCAAGAGACAGAGCCCCCCTGGGCTCACACGGATGTTCGTCCCCATGCCAACACCTTCTCTTCTACTACAAAACTATCCTCTCCAAGTCCGGTTGGAGACTGGCTTTGGGTGGTTTCACCACAATCACAGCCTGAAGTCGTCTGATCAAATTCATTAATTAGTTCAACTTACTCTACTAATATCAAGGCTAAGAGACCTTCCCTGGTGGTCCAGTGGCTAAGACTCTGTGTTCCCAATGCAGGGTGCCCAAGTTTGATCCCTGGTCAGGGAACTAGATCCCACATGCTGCCAAAAAAAAAAAAAAAAAAAAAAGACTCCTTATTCTCATTCTGAAACAACAAAGATTGAAGATCCCTCATGCTACAACTGAGACCTGGCACAGACAAAATAAAAACAAATAATTTAAAGACAAACAAAAAAAACTCAAGGCTAAGAGTCTGCTATAAGTAAGATGTGTATGGAACTTCATACATCTTACATGTTTTGGAGACTGATACTGTTTTCCCTCAGCAAAGATTTCGCAAATACTTTTCAATATTTGCATAAAAGTGTGTCATGTTTGTAAGGAAATACTTGCTGCTATAACTGGGTGCCTGCTGAGTTAACAAATATTGTTCATCACAGTTGAAGCCCAGCAGTATCCTAGAATGTTGTTCTGCTCATTATAGGTTCTGTGTGCTGTACTGAACGCCTCTAACCTTCTGCAGTAAAATTTTCTCACTAAATTTCATTGTGGTAAACACGAAATGCTGCTTAAATTTTGTTTCTGCATATAGATTTTCTTGTATTCAGTATTGCTTTTGCAAAAATAAAATAGAATCACTTAAGGACAAGTAAAAATAAGAGAAATCCCCTAAGAAAGGACTTAGAAAATGGACCAGATGTGGCTGACAGAGAACAAAAATAAAATGGATCTAAGCAGTCAATGGCATCCTACTCCAGTACTCTTGCCTGGAAAATGCCATGGACAGAGGAGCCTGGTGGGCTACAGTCCATGGGGTCGCTAAGAGTCAGACACGACTGAGCAACTTCACTGTCACTTTTCATGTTCATGCATTGGAGAAGGAAATGGCAACCCACTCCAGTGTTCTTGCGTGGAGAATCCCAGGGACGGGGGAGCCTGGTGGGCTGCCGTGTATGGGGTCGCACAGAGTCGGACATGACTGAAGCAACTTAGCAGCAGCAGACTGTCAAAACACAACTTGTTTTCATAAGTCTTTCTTAGGAAACCCACAAAATAAAACCTATAAGGACTTCTGATTCTGCTAAGGTCCTCCCTAGAAAAGCCCCTAATGAGAAGCTTGGATGACAGCGAATCATCTAAAACTTGTGGCTGGACTGCAAGGTCTGTCCGGCTCACTTACTAGTCACCCAACTGTAGCTTCTGAAGTGTTTCTGGTTTGCAAATCTTGTGAACAACAAAGCTGCCCTTTTGCTTCAGGATAACCTTGATTCTTTTCTGAGATTGATTTCTAATTTAGGATGACACTTTGAATAATGACCCACTATCTAAGACACGGAAAATATCTTTCTTTAAAAACATTCATAGAAAAGGTTGTGGACTTAAATCTACACCCATATCGAAGAACTATACTGAATTAGAAATGAGCGACAAAGTCATGCTTTCCAAATTGTATTTCAAGGAGTTGTTATTTCTCATTTTCTAAGGAAGGTATTCCAGAACTTTCTGAGAGGGGTGGAGGTGAAATCAAGAGAGTGCATTCCAGGTACCCCCACATATGTATACGCTCACTGATCAGCTCAACTTTCGTCTGTTTTACATTTGAGCTCCACATAAGTTTTCATTTGGGAAAAAAAGAACTTTCTTAAATAAAATGTACAAAACCTCAAAGGTCATCACATTTCAGATGAAGAGAATGAAAGGTTAAACATGAATCTCAGTGAAAATACATTTCCCCGCCTCACAAGGTGCTGACTCCAATTAGTCTGCTGTCTCACGTACAAGTTCATCACAGCAGAGTCAACTGTTGATTAATGCAGTTCCCGTGTCTTTGAAGCACTTGCCAGCCAAGAGCAAAAGAACATTAAATTATTGCATAGTGAGGCTATTCCCTCGTGCTTCTTTTTACCTCAGAATTGTGGTTTTGGGTGGAGTCTCACTAACATGTGTTTAGAATAGGATACCGTGTCTTCAGAACAACTGTCTATATGATTTCTTGGAAGCGTGGTATTGACTGTGCTTCAATTTCTTCTGGAGTCTCCTTGGTTGCCTCACCTTTGTAACTCCTTCCAAGCAGCAGATATATTAAAATTCTAAATATTTAAAATGGCAAGGAGCACTAACTTAGCCAAAGTATTTTTGAAATTGGGCAATTGGCAGTGAATGAAAAGATCTTGGCCCAAAGTTCAAGGCCCTGGCAATGAACCAAAGAAGCAAAGAGAACCTCAAAACTATCCAGGATTAGTTGGTGGAATTGTTTGGATTTTAGTTTAGGTATTTTTTTAGGGTGTCCAGAAAAGGATATTTTTCTTCAGCTTTAAAAAAATACTCTAAGTTAGTTATATATTTATTTATCCATTTACGAATTTACTGAGTACTTCCCAAGTGCTAAGGTACTGCACTTGACCCTAGAGACACCATAATTAACAGATCTGATCTTAACTCGTATCTAAATAGACAAATGTGGAAAACAGACATGGCAAATCAATCACATAAATAAGTGTAACACTGGAACCATGACAGGTACCCTGAGAGAGAAGTATATTATTATGCTATGGGATAGCATAATAGTGAACTTAGTCAAACTTGGCTGAGGTGGAGGAATGGTTTATAAATCAGCTAAGGCTCCCTGGGGAAGTGAAATTTGGCCTGATGAAGAGTTGGAATTACCAGGACAAAGCAAAAAGAATACAAGAAACCAGTCAGGAAAGTTTTCCCCCAAAGGGAAACCACTGAGCAGGATTCTGAAGAATGGATACACATTCAATAGGACTCACCACTAGAATATTCTTTCTCAAATCTATCTTAAGTGAAAGTGTTAGTGGCTCAGTCGTGTTCAACTCTTTGCGACCCCGTGGACTGTAGCCTGCCAAACTTCTCTGTCCATGGGATTCTTCAGGCAAGAATACTGTAGTGGTTTGCCATTCCCTTCTCCAGGGTATCTTCCCGACCCAAGCATCGAACCCAAGTCTCTTGCATTGCAGACAGATTGTTCACCATCTGAGCCACTAAAGCCCTAAAGAAGACATTAATTTCTTTATCCTGAATTCCAAGAACTTCTGGTACCATTTCTATGTGGCAACTCTTATGTTAATGTATTTTTAGCATCTTCTCTGCCTTTTTGTGTTTCCTGAAGAAATCCAGTTCCCAGGCATGTTTCCAATACATTAATCTTTTTTCTTTGTTTCCAGTATCCTTTCATGTTTGTAGTAAATCTGAGCAATAACTTCATCCTCATGGCTCCTTCCAAGAAGATACTGGGCACTTAATGAGAAGATACCAAAATGCACAAGGCTGGACATAACCAAAGGAAGTTGCTAGCTTTTCAATTACATAGTTGGGAGTTAGACAACGACATCCTTGATATGACTAGGCTGTGTCTAACAACAAACTGTTTTCACTCAGGAGTTTTGCCAGAGGGCATGTTGGTTTCCCACCCTTGCCTCCCAGACAGAGAGGATCCTCATCTGCCTGCTGGAGGAAATGGCATCTTTCCCCACCTGTGAACACCAGGAATTTTCCATTCGGGATAAATATCACAAGTTCTAGTTAGAACAGTAGAATTTGCACCAGTCAGTTTGCAAGCAAGTCTTTATTTTATACAGGGAATAGACAGAGCGTCCACACAGTGAAACTTTGCAAAACACACACTTACATGCAAACTCCATTCTGAAAGGTGGGGCTGGAGGAGGCATGGCACCAGCAAACCTAGGATTGTTTAAACTGGAAAAGACTTTAGAGACTGCTGCAAGCCTCGCATGTTATAAAGGGTAAACTGAGACCCTTGGAAAAGAGACAGATTGGTAGTCATTCAAAGGCTAATAGCAAAGCCAGCCCTCAAGTGTGAATTTCTTTCCAGGGCCCTTTCTGCACCCTAGGGTAGTGGGGTAAAAGGAAAAATCTATAATGTGAGGGAATTTGGAATATTTATGAATTTGACAGGATGGTACCTGAAGAATTATGAAACTTAGTAGAAACTGGGCCAGGGGAGGAAAGACACCAAGGAAAGACAACCAAAATGCTGGGAAGGGCACAGGACAGGGAGTGGGAATTACCAGAATAAGGTTTGCCCCTGCACAACTTCCCCCAAAACTTACAGTGCTGCTTTATACTCTTTTCTATTATTTCACCCTGAGGGAGGGATGCTCTGTAACTGAATCATATTTATCCACTGCCAGAAATTTTATCTGGTGTGAGAGGAATTCATCTTTGTAGCCAGGACACCTTTTCTTTCTGGGCTCTTCCTCTGCTTCAGTCACCTGCCAAGTTCCCCTCTTCCCTTCTGCTGCCAAAAGATGTTCATAAACGTGCAAACCCACTCCCACAACCAACTATTTCTATCGTCCAAGACAGAATTCAACAAAATCTTTAACTCCTGTGTTGTGTTCTCAAGGTTCCAATAAAGAAAGCAATTTGGGTTGATTTGACTGCACAGTAAAGAGAATAATCTAGAATAGCTTAAAGTGATGACCCACTGAGAACTATCAGAAGAGCAAAGCAAAGAAACGATTCTATAATGGAAGAAGTTCAGAATCATGACCATTTCTAAGAAGAGACAAGGAAAGAGGGCTAGCATTCTCAGCAGGCTTCAGATGATAACATGTTGGGAAGAAATCAAACTTTGTTTATTACAGACCATGTAACAGATACTGTGCCAGGTGCCTTACAAACTTTGTGCACTGAATTCCTGAAGGAAGGCATTTGCATTCCATTCTATAGGTTAAAAAAAACAACAACTCAGATGTTCTGTAACATGCCCAATGACACAGAAGTAGAAAGAGAGAATCTGAACCCATATCTAAGTTGCATTACCAGTCATGATGTTTCACTCTAAGCACCATGAGAAAAGTCTATTTTGCCTATTGTCCACCACTGAATCTCTAACAATGAGCACAGTACCCTGATATAAACAAGCTATTCAATAAGCACTGATAAAGGACTAAATGGATAAATAAATGGATAAGTGGGGCTGGCTTTTGGTGAGTGAATTTATTCAATAAGAATTTACTTAGTAAGTACTATGAGCTGGGCTTTCAGTGGGTGAAGAAAAGAACAAAATATGGTTTCTGCTTTTAAGAAGCTTACAGTCTGGTCATCCAAAGTCACTACTATATGCAAATCCATAAAGGAAAACACTAAGAGGTTTCAATATAGAAAATGTCAAAAACTTATATAAAATTATCAGCCAACTACAGTAGATTGAAAAATAATGGTCATAATAATTTCTATTTCTTTCCATTGAGAATTGAAGTCTAACTTCTCTACCCTTTGACTCTAGGCTTGGCCATGAGACTAGTCTTGGTCAGTGAAATGTTAGCAAGTGTGACAGACACAAACAGAGGCTTTCAATCTGCTTTTCCCTTAGGCTTGCTGCTTCCTACTTCCCTATGGGATTCTGAGACCACCATGAGGTAAACTTCAGACAAATCTACTGGAGGGTGAAAGACCAAGTGAAAAAGTCAATAAATAAATCAGTAGCAATCAGAAGAAGAAACACAAATTGCCAACTCTAGGGAACAAATGGTCACAATATTTTACATTTCCTTGGAAATGCATTTATGGGAGGGACGTGCTCACAATATCTATAAAGTTATATGAAAGCTAACCCTAATTCATCACTTATTATATGTCACATATTCCATGTGTGTAACGTGTAATACTGGAAAGTGAAGTGAAGTCACTCAGTCGTGTCTGACTCCTTGCGACCCTGTGGACTGTAGCCCTCCAGGCTCCTCCGTCCATTCTCCAGGCAAGAATACTGGAGTGGGTTGTCATTTCCTTCTCCAGGGGATCTTCCCGACCCAGGGATCGAACCCAGGTCTCCTGCATGGCAGGCAGATGCTTTAACCTCTGAGCCACCTGGGTTCAAGGAAATGGCAACTCCAGTATTCTTGCCTGGCAAGACAGAAGATCATGGTGGGCTAAAGTCCATGGGGTCGCAAAGAGTAGCACATGACTCAGTGACCAAACAACACCAACAATATGTAATAACTTAATTCTCATAGAATTTTATGGAATATGTACTAGGATTATCTTTATTTTACAGAAAAGGAGACTAAGACAAAAAGAAGTTAAATATATATCATTGTCACACAGGTAGTCAATGGTAGAGCAGAGATTCAAATTTAGGCAGACTGATTTTATTTATTTATTTTTTTGATTCATGCCAATGTATGCCAAAACCAATACTGTACTGTAAAGAAAAATAAAGTAAAAAAAAAGAATATGAAAAAGAATATATATAACTAAAAAAAAAGAAAATTCAGGCAGACTGATTTTAAGACTCACTCTTTTAACATTCAAACTATACTCATATTATATCTGTTGCTAAGTCACTTCAGTCATGTCCAACTCTGTGTGACTCCATAGACGGCAGCCCACCAGGCTCCCCCGTCCCTGGGATTGTCCAGGCAAGAATACTGGAGTGGGTTGCCATTTCCTTTTCCAATATTACATATTACATCAGTTGATATCAAAAATCTATCTCCTAACAATTCAGTGAAGAAGATTTCGTTTTTTCAATGATAACATTGGAACAATTGGACATCCATATGCAACAAAGCCCTAAACTAAAACCTCCTACCTTATACAAAAATTAAATGAAAGTGGAAAGATATAAAACTTTTGGGATATGAAAGAAAAATCTTCATGATGTTGGGGCTAGGAGGTGAGCTGTTAGCTAGGACACCCAAAGTGTGATCTATGAAGAAAAAAATTGATAAATCTGACTTAATCAACATTTCAAACTTTGATTTGTGAAAGACAGTATTAATATCAAAATACACTACGGACTAGGAGAAAATATCTACAAATCACATATATGACAAACAACTGACACCCAAAATATATTTTAAAATGTTCAAAACTTAAGAGCAAAACAACTGCTATCAAAACAATTCAATATTTTTAATGGGCAAAAGATCTGAGACACTTCACCATAGAAGATATGTGGATGGCAAATAAGTACCCAGAAAGATGGTCAATATCATTATCTACTAGGGAAATGTTAAAACAACGTGAGATACCACTACACACCTATTGCTACTGCTAAGTCGCTTCAGTCGTGTCTGACTCTGTGCGACCCCATAGATGGCAGCCCACCAGGCTCCCCCGTCCCTGGGATTCTCCAGGCAAGAACACTGGAGTGGGTTGCCATTTCCTTCTCCAATGCATGAAAGTGAAAAGTGGAAGTGAAGTAGCCCAGTCGTATCTGACTCCTAGTGACCCCATGGACTGCAGCCCACCAGGCTCCTCCATCCATGGGATTTGCCAGGCAAGAGTACTGGAGTGGGTTGCCATTGCCTTCTCCACACCCCTATTAGAAAGGCTAAAAAAACAAAACAAAAAAACGAACCAAACAAACAAATCCTGATAATACCAAGTGCTAGCTAGAATGTGTAGCAGTTGTAACAATCACTGCTTGTGGTATGTAAAATGAATGGTTCGGTCACTGTGGAAAATGGCTTAATCATTTTTCATAAAGTATACATTTACTACATCACCCAGCAATCCTACTACTACATATTTACCCTACAGAAAACTGATGTTCATACAGTGAATGTTTATGAAGTAAAGTGAAGTGAAAGTCACTCAGTTGTGTCCGAAACTTTGCGACCCTATGGAATTCTCCAGGCCAGACTACTGGAGTGGGTAGCCTTTCCCTTCTCCAGGGGATCTTCCCAACCCAGGGATCAAACCCAGGTCTCCCACATTGCAGGTGGATTCTTTACCAGCTGAGCCACAAGGGAAGTCCTAGCAGCTCCATTTATTCATAATCACCCCAAAATGAGAAACCCAAATGTCCTCCAATAGACAAAAGCATGAACAGCTATGGTACATCCAAACAATGAAAATAAAACTCAGTAATAAAAAGAGATAAACTATTAATACTTGCAACAACATGGCATTATGCTGAGCAATAGAGACCAATATAAAAAGGTTACACACTGTATGGATGCATTTACATAACCTTCTGGGACAGGTGAGCTTATAAAGATACAGAGCAGATGAGTGATTGCCAGAGATTAGGTCTGGGACAGTTACGACCACAAAGAAGTGGCACAGAAACTCTTTCAGGGGGTGATGGAATTGCTCTCTCTGTATTCTAATGTGCCAGCAGTTGGAGGAACCTATATATGCATTAAAATTCATAAAGCTGGAGTTTTCCTGGCAGGCCAGTGGCTAAGATGTTGAGCTCCCAGTGCAGGGGACCCTGGTTCAATTCCTGGTCAGAGAACTGGATTTCACATGACACAGCTATGAGTCTGCATGTGCTTAGTCGCTCAGTCGTGTCCGACTCTTTACAACCCCATGGACTGGATGTAGCCCACCAGGCTCCTCTGTCCAGGGGGATTTTCCAGGCAAGAATACTGGAGTGGATTGCCATGCCCTCCTCCAGGGGATCTTCTCAACCTCGGGATCAAACCCAGGCTTCCTGCATTGCAGGCAGATTCTTTATCTTCTGAGCTACAAGGGAAGAGTTTACCTACCACAACTAAAAAGATTGTGAGTGCCACAACTAAGACCTGGGGCAGCCAAACAAATAAATATTTTTAAAAAACTCATAAAGCTGTAACACACCAAAATTAACTGTATATTAATTTTAAAATTATGATACACCTTCTTAATTACCAGAACAAATATGTAGATAGGAGATATTTCCTGCAGTCCCAACTGGAAACACAAAGATTATACACAAGAACATGGGTAAATAAATGATGATTCATTCATTTGATTGAAGACTATAAGTTTGCATGGAATTATATCCTTGAATTATTAAGTGAAGAAAATAAGATGCAGCACACTTTTGCACAAATATTGAGAAAATCCTAGAAGTCATACACCAAGCTGATAACAGTGGTACTTCTGACTGATGAAATGGCCAGGCTTAGGGATCAGGGGTGGGGTGAGGAGGAAAGCAGATGTCCACTTATTTTTTTACATATTTAGCATTGCATTTCTTTTGTCATTTTAAAGATTTTTATTTAGAACAAAAACACACACAACTAACCAATCCAGTGGCAGTGTTCTACTTAATTACTGACACACTTGTTTCCTTCCTTAGACAGTGAGCTCACAGAAGAAAAGAACTCCATTTTGTTTCTCTCCAGTTCCTAGCACCAAGCACTGTGTTTGACAGGATGTGTGTATTTTTAATATATTTAAGTTGAATTTGAAGAATTCAATAGTAATTAAAAGTAGTACATCTTTTTTTTTTCGTTTTGGAATTTTAAGTCCAAGAATGCTATAGTTTATAGTTTTGCTATCAATTTTCTTGAAAAGATCTTTGTTTACTGAGTTTTTAAAGATTAGTTTTCATTAGAGTATAGTTTATTTAGTGTTGTGTTGGCTTCAAATGTATAGAAAAGTGAAGCATATACATATATCTATATATGATTATATATACATGTATATGTATAAACACATATATTTATACATATATAATCATATATACACATATGGTAGTGCTTTAGTCAACTAAGTTGGGTCCAACTCCTGTGACCCCATGGCTATAGCCTGCCAGGCTCCTCTGTCCATAAGATCCCCCAGGCAAGAATACTTTAGTGGGTTGCCATTTCCTTCTCCAGGGAATCTTTCTGACCCAGGAACTGAACCCAGGTCTCCTGCATTGCAGCCAAATTCTTTACCGACTGAGTTACCTAGACTCCTCTGTATACATATGTGTTATACATATATGTATATCAACTTTGGATTCTTTTCCCATGTAAGTCATTAAAGAATATTGAGTCAAGTTCTCTGTGTTATACAGTAGGTTCTTATTAGCTACTTATTTTATATATAGTCAAAGTGGTACATCTTAAACCCAGGTAACAATTTTGTGAATTGCTAATTGCAGGGCACCATCAACAAGATAATGGAGTTGTTAAGACTTTTGGTCTTGAAGTTCTGTCTCATTTCTATCATCTGTAAAATGGGAAAATAACATCTAAATCACTGACTTTTGTGTAAAGGATTATTAGTATTAGCATAGCACGAAGCCAGTGTGTTCAACTGAATCTGTATGAAACTATAATAGTCTGTGTTAGCCCCAGAGGAAGGGATTTTTTTTTAAGTCATCTTGGAGCTAAGGTACCCACCGAAGGAAGAACTGCTAATGGCTTTGTGTCCAGCTGTGTAACCACCCTCCTCCACACTTCAAACCCACATGGGCAGGAAACAGGCCGATCATGAGCTAAGGAAGATTCCCTGTGTTTCCTTCCAAAATCCTTTGATTCTTGTCCCCTTTCTTACAGGAATGACCTTAAGAGGAAACCAAATCTCTGTCCATGCAAATGACACTGGAAAAGCAGTTCCACAACCAGCTTGCTGGTGTGGAGGGAGCCCTGGAGAGATCAGGGTGCTACTCAGGGATGGACACAAACTGTTGCTCCGTGGGCGTCTGCCAGCTGACCCTTGGGAAGACCACCGACCTACCCAAAAGCCTCCCTGTTGCGTCCCTGACATCTTCCCCCTCATCTTTAAAAGTGGGTATGTGAAAGTGAATGTATAGTCCATTAAAAGTACAGTTCCTATACTTTGTTTCATTTTAGAGGAGGACAGTAGCTCTGCATTCTGAAGTATCAGCACCCATGGGCTCATTGATAGGGTCACAACCTTAACTCAGTAGTTAAAGGGGGACCCTCTAGCCTCATTTCATTTAGTTTAGAAATTCCTTTATTACAGTTCCCGAATTTACTGTCCTTTGGACATGACCTGAGTTATTCCTATGATTGGAAGTCTCTTATTTGGGAATCAGCTTGTGTGGTCATATTCCCTCTTCTCCATCCAAAAAAAAAAANCTCCAGGGGATCTTCCCAACCCAGGGATCAAACCCAGGTCTCCCACATTGCAGGTGGATTCTTTACCAGCTGAGCCACAAGGGAAGTCCTAGCAGCTCCATTTATTCATAATCACCCCAAAATGAGAAACCCAAATGTCCTCCAATAGACAAAAGCATGAACAGCTATGGTACATCCAAACAATGAAAATAAAACTCAGTAATAAAAAGAGATAAACTATTAATACTTGCAACAACATGGCATTATGCTGAGCAATAGAGACCAATATAAAAAGGTTACACACTGTATGGATGCATTTACATAACCTTCTGGGACAGGTGAGCTTATAAAGATACAGAGCAGATGAGTGATTGCCAGAGATTAGGTCTGGGACAGTTACGACCACAAAGAAGTGGCACAGAAACTCTTTCAGGGGGTGATGGAATTGCTCTCTCTGTATTCTAATGTGCCAGCAGTTGGAGGAACCTATATATGCATTAAAATTCATAAAGCTGGAGTTTTCCTGGCAGGCCAGTGGCTAAGATGTTGAGCTCCCAGTGCAGGGGACCCTGGTTCAATTCCTGGTCAGAGAACTGGATTTCACATGACACAGCTATGAGTCTGCATGTGCTTAGTCGCTCAGTCGTGTCCGACTCTTTACAACCCCATGGACTGGATGTAGCCCACCAGGCTCCTCTGTCCAGGGGGATTTTCCAGGCAAGAATACTGGAGTGGATTGCCATGCCCTCCTCCAGGGGATCTTCTCAACCTCGGGATCAAACCCAGGCTTCCTGCATTGCAGGCAGATTCTTTATCTTCTGAGCTACAAGGGAAGAGTTTACCTACCACAACTAAAAAGATTGTGAGTGCCACAACTAAGACCTGGGGCAGCCAAACAAATAAATATTTTTAAAAAACTCATAAAGCTGTAACACACCAAAATTAACTGTATATTAATTTTAAAATTATGATACACCTTCTTAATTACCAGAACAAATATGTAGATAGGAGATATTTCCTGCAGTCCCAACTGGAAACACAAAGATTATACACAAGAACATGGGTAAATAAATGATGATTCATTCATTTGATTGAAGACTATAAGTTTGCATGGAATTATATCCTTGAATTATTAAGTGAAGAAAATAAGATGCAGCACACTTTTGCACAAATATTGAGAAAATCCTAGAAGTCATACACCAAGCTGATAACAGTGGTACTTCTGACTGATGAAATGGCCAGGCTTAGGGATCAGGGGTGGGGTGAGGAGGAAAGCAGATGTCCACTTATTTTTTTACATATTTAGCATTGCATTTCTTTTGTCATTTTAAAGATTTTTATTTAGAACAAAAACACACACAACTAACCAATCCAGTGGCAGTGTTCTACTTAATTACTGACACACTTGTTTCCTTCCTTAGACAGTGAGCTCACAGAAGAAAAGAACTCCATTTTGTTTCTCTCCAGTTCCTAGCACCAAGCACTGTGTTTGACAGGATGTGTGTATTTTTAATATATTTAAGTTGAATTTGAAGAATTCAATAGTAATTAAAAGTAGTACATCTTTTTTTTTTCGTTTTGGAATTTTAAGTCCAAGAATGCTATAGTTTATAGTTTTGCTATCAATTTTCTTGAAAAGATCTTTGTTTACTGAGTTTTTAAAGATTAGTTTTCATTAGAGTATAGTTTATTTAGTGTTGTGTTGGCTTCAAATGTATAGAAAAGTGAAGCATATACATATATCTATATATGATTATATATACATGTATATGTATAAACACATATATTTATACATATATAATCATATATACACATATGGTAGTGCTTTAGTCAACTAAGTTGGGTCCAACTCCTGTGACCCCATGGCTATAGCCTGCCAGGCTCCTCTGTCCATAAGATCCCCCAGGCAAGAATACTTTAGTGGGTTGCCATTTCCTTCTCCAGGGAATCTTTCTGACCCAGGAACTGAACCCAGGTCTCCTGCATTGCAGCCAAATTCTTTACCGACTGAGTTACCTAGACTCCTCTGTATACATATGTGTTATACATATATGTATATCAACTTTGGATTCTTTTCCCATGTAAGTCATTAAAGAATATTGAGTCAAGTTCTCTGTGTTATACAGTAGGTTCTTATTAGCTACTTATTTTATATATAGTCAAAGTGGTACATCTTAAACCCAGGTAACAATTTTGTGAATTGCTAATTGCAGGGCACCATCAACAAGATAATGGAGTTGTTAAGACTTTTGGTCTTGAAGTTCTGTCTCATTTCTATCATCTGTAAAATGGGAAAATAACATCTAAATCACTGACTTTTGTGTAAAGGATTATTAGTATTAGCATAGCACGAAGCCAGTGTGTTCAACTGAATCTGTATGAAACTATAATAGTCTGTGTTAGCCCCAGAGGAAGGGATTTTTTTTTAAGTCATCTTGGAGCTAAGGTACCCACCGAAGGAAGAACTGCTAATGGCTTTGTGTCCAGCTGTGTAACCACCCTCCTCCACACTTCAAACCCACATGGGCAGGAAACAGGCCGATCATGAGCTAAGGAAGATTCCCTGTGTTTCCTTCCAAAATCCTTTGATTCTTGTCCCCTTTCTTACAGGAATGACCTTAAGAGGAAACCAAATCTCTGTCCATGCAAATGACACTGGAAAAGCAGTTCCACAACCAGCTTGCTGGTGTGGAGGGAGCCCTGGAGAGATCAGGGTGCTACTCAGGGATGGACACAAACTGTTGCTCCGTGGGCGTCTGCCAGCTGACCCTTGGGAAGACCACCGACCTACCCAAAAGCCTCCCTGTTGCGTCCCTGACATCTTCCCCCTCATCTTTAAAAGTGGGTATGTGAAAGTGAATGTATAGTCCATTAAAAGTACAGTTCCTATACTTTGTTTCATTTTAGAGGAGGACAGTAGCTCTGCATTCTGAAGTATCAGCACCCATGGGCTCATTGATAGGGTCACAACCTTAACTCAGTAGTTAAAGGGGGACCCTCTAGCCTCATTTCATTTAGTTTAGAAATTCCTTTATTACAGTTCCCGAATTTACTGTCCTTTGGACATGACCTGAGTTATTCCTATGATTGGAAGTCTCTTATTTGGGAATCAGCTTGTGTGGTCATATTCCCTCTTCTCCATCCAAAAAAAAAAACAAAACCCTGCATACTTCCAAACTATAGATGCATTTGTCAGGCAGAATTCCAAATATAAAATGTATGTCAGTTTTTCCCCTCTTAAACTGCAAGCCTGAACATCTCAAGAGGTACTAATCTCTATGTCTTTGTTAAGAGGGGCTTCCTGACAACCCCAAGTATCATAGTCAGTGTCATCTCCTTGGGCCTCTGCCAGGCCCTACATTTATGCCAGCAACACCGACATCTTTCCAAACCTGGCGGGAACTCTTCTCAAGGAATCACCCTTGGAGTCTTTGCATGAGCCTTCCTTTGATGATTCTTTTTTTCCCACGTCACCTGGCAAACACTTGCTTAGGCTCCAAGGCCTGACCCAGGCTCTCACACACCCTGGGGAACCTTCCAGATGGCCCAAGGAAGGGACTGTGACCCAGGGACTGCATAGGTGAGGTACCGAGTAGGCGTGACGATATGACGGGCCCTGATCCTACATACAGCAGCTGCCTGGGAGTTTATCGCTCAGGAAAACAGCTCCTCCTTTTTCTTCCCAAGAAGACAATCTAAGATCTACTTAGACTCTTCTGGCAGCAAGGAGACAGAGCCCATTACTTGAGGGAAAGCAGTTCAAAAACATGAAAGCCAAGAGGCAAATTCATCATGTGTTTGAGCTGGATACCCTGGGTATGGGCTGGATCCATTTCCATGTCAAATTTAACACAGAATGTAAAGTATCACAGGGTCTCACTTTCTCAGGCCGGGCCAGGCTTTGGTTTTTGCGCCCTTCGCCAGCTGCTCTCCAAGCCCCTCCGCTCAGCTCTGGGGTCATGGGGCTACCTGTGTCCCATTGGGTTCAGCCACCAGGGGCCCCGGAAGAAGACAGGAGGGTAAAAGGGGAGGACGGTCCCTCCCCACTGAGCCACCTACAGACTGCAGCTCGGTGGGGAGTCTTCTTCGGCCACTGCTCAATCTAGATCCAAGAGCCAGTCCTTCCCCTGTGCCTTCAGGCCTATACTGGTTTCAAGCACCACTCATGTTTCAGTCATTCCCTTTGTGTAAATAAAATTTTGTGCTGATGTCTGAGAACTAAATCAGGTGAACAACGCTTCATGTGTCTTGGTGGGAGACAGAATTCCACCTTGGTACCTACATCTTGACTCTTGAAGCAGACACTTGGACACCTCCCTAGCGCTTCTATTTCTTGAAGGGGCACAGTTTCCAATTCACTTCTATCAAGAATTTGCTAGCTGTTTCTCAACTGCAGTGTGTCGATTATGTACAGACAATTCCTAAAATGATTAGTTGTAACATAAGAACTATAGTTTATTAACTACTTAGCACCTTTCAGATACTTTAAATCCATTGTGTTACTTCATTTTCACAATGATTATGAATTAGTCATTTATATCTCATATCACAGATGAGGAAACTCACTTAGACAAAACAACAGTGATGACTAAATGAGATCTTAAATGTAAAACATCCGGGACAGTGTCAGAACTCACGACTTCCTTTTCCCTTCCTTTTTCCTAGGTTAGCACAGTAGGTCCCCCATGTGTACTCTTTGACTGCATATCCATCTGCCTTAGTACCTTAGTAGAAAAATCTAAGTCTACACATCTTAAATAGCAGTGTTCTGTTAAATTTAATTTCCCATTCATCCTCTTTGCCAAAACTCAGCAAGTGGCCATAGCCTCAGCCCAGAGATTATAGCCTGACCCGTGCTACGGAAGACTCCATTTCCATTTTCACAGGGATCTCACCAACTCCTAGGGCTTCAGTTATCATCTGTTCTAAACCTAGATCTCTAGTTCCAACCTCTTCCCCGCTATTAAACCTCTTCCCCGTATTGTAATAAGGCCTCCTGCTCATCTATGTAGGCGTCTGAACTGTGATACATCTAGAATGAACCCAGCATCTTCTCCTCTCTTCCCCTCTCTCTCCTTATCTCTTAAACCTCTACCTTTCTAATCAGAGATGCTTGAAAACTCTGAGTTATTGTCAACAACTATCTCCCCCTCACTGTTTGTATCCAATCATCATAGTCTGCCCATCCTAGTTCTGTCTTATCTCTCACATTCAACTCCTTTTCACACCTTCATTGTCACTCACTTGAACTCCTGCACAATCTTAGTGCCTTTGTCTCTTTAGCCCCAAACACTCCACAGGCTTTCCTTTCCTGGCCATTGATGACATCATTTTTTTCCACTGAGGATGCCCTTCCCCACAAACGTTTATCTGTTCAGGTCCAGTCTCTTCCAAGATTCAGCTCAAATCTCAGTGGTACTAGGAAATTGTCTTCTGTTATGTGGCACAATTCAAAAAGTAAAGCTCAAATTTACAGACTGTGGCAGCTGAAGATTCAAACCTACTATGCTTGTTTATTGAAGAAAACAAAGGAATTTAAGATACAGCAAACATGAGGTGATATTTAATTAACAACATCCTGAAATGGAAATCTATATCTTAATAATGAAGTCAGATAGCAGCTTTAACATGACATCTGACTAGCACCTTTGATGCAGCCTTTCTCAGCTTCCCCCTAAAACCATGGGAAAAAAGTGAAGACCTGCAAATACAGAGCTAACCAAGACAGTCAGTCTACCTACTGGCAGCATCCAGTAATCACGAAGGTCAATGAATTGGACTGAAACAATGGATTTGCAATGCTAAAATATTTTTAATGTCAAAAATTCCTCTTAAAATTAAAAATATATGCTGCAAAAAGTAACTTGGGTCTTCAATTCCATATTAAAGTAGTCAAGACTTAGATGGGAATAGGAAGGAGAGGGGAAAGTTAATATGTGTTAAGTTCTTTGCTGATACACTGAAGTTCAAAATATGGTTTCACTATTTATTATTATAAACAGAGAGGCATAGGTTAACAACAAAAATGACTAGAGAACATAAATGTAAACAAAATGTAGGCCAAGTAAGCAAGACAGGAAAAAATAAGACTAAAAGGAAACAGCAGGAAAAAAATTTTACATTAGAAAAAAGAAATCAAAGTGTAAAATATATGTCAGAAGATTAAATATATTATTTGTGATTGAAATATCAATGCCTAAAATTACCTGCAGAGGGGCTTCTCTGGTGGTCCAGTGGTTAAGAATTGGCTTTGCAATGCAGCGGACACAGGTTCAATGCCTGGTCCAGAAGATCCCACATGCCTCAGGGCAACAAGCCCAAGTGCCACAGCTCCTAAGCCCGTGCTCTAGAGTCCTCAAGCTGCAAGTACTGAGCCCACTCACGGCAACGACAAAGCCCGTGTGCCGAGAGCCCGTGCTATGGAACAAAAGAACCTACTGCAATGAGAGGCCCGTGTGCCACAACTAGAGAGAAGTCCCGCTCACTGCATCTGGAGAACAACACACCCAGCACAGCCAACAATAAAATTAAAAAAATTTAAAATAAAAAGCAGTGATTTTTACATCAAAAAAAACTTTAAAAAAATTAAAAAGTCACCTACAGAATGACAGATATTCACAGAAAAAATGAAACCTTCAAAGATAATGCTTAAAATCTTGAAAACAAAGATATAGGCAATAACTTGTCAAGAAATGAAAAAAAAGAATGATGAAAGAGAAGAAAACAAAGATTACAAATACTAGTTTTGGACAAGTGGAATTCAAGACAGAAGGCATGGGATGGGACAAAATCTATCATGTATCTTTATAGAAAGTAAATTCCACAATGAAAGAATAGTGGTTATGTATCATAGTGCTCTAAATCATATAGAATCAAGTAAAGAAAATACAACTGGTAAAAGCAAGAAGAAAGTGAAGAAATCACAATAGTTCTGGGGAGATAATAGCATCCCACCTCTCTCAAATTTTGACTGATGAAGTTGACTAAAAATCAAAATACCATTTAGTAATAATTAGACATATATGTAATTACAGATGTGTCCTTCAGGTGCTGTGCTGTGCTGCGCTGAGTTGCTCAGTCGTGTCTGGCTCTGCGACTCCATGGAAGGCAGCCTGCCAGGCACCTCTGTCCACGGGACTCTCAGGGCAAGAACACTAGAGTGGATTTCTGTGACCTCCACCAGGGGGTTCTTCCCGACTCAGGAATTGAACCCACAGCTCCAACATTGCAGGCAGGTTCTTTACCCACTGGGCCACCTGGGAAGCCTGAAGTCACCTGTACTGTTTTATATTTTTGTAGATCTTTTAGACCAAGCAGTCTGAGTTGAACCTGTTTAACTTAATCTTGGCATGGCTCAGAGGTGATATTCAAAATATTTGCAACCTGGGCCAGCGGACACCGATTCAAGTACCAGAAAAGGTTCTGAGAGACGCTGATGGGCCAGACATGAACCCTTTAGTTGGTGCATTGTTGGGAGGTCTAGAGGTCTTGAAGGAGGGATCTAGACAACCAGGCAGCAGGGCAAGGGGAAATTAGGAAGCTCAAGCAGCAGCTATTAAACAAATAGCACAGAGTTAGTCCACTGTCCTAACAGTAAGACAAAGCAGTGCAACACAGTAGGCTATCAGCCCTGCTGTAACACTTGCGATCCCAGACACGCCCAGACACATGCAGCTCAGTTAAGTTCAACAGAGGGAAACTGCCTTTGCAAGAATCCCCAATCACAACAAAACAGTCCCACACCACACACAATAAATCAAGTGTAACAGCATATCATTGAACAAAGAAAGAGAGAAACCAGTTCCCTAACAATCTTCCTTCCTTGCTTAGTCACTAAGTCGTGTCCACCTCTTCGAGGCCCCATGGACTGCAGCCCACCAGGCTCCTCTGTCCATAGAATTTCCCAGAGAAGAATACTAGAGTGGGTTGCCATTTCCTCCTCCAGAGGGTCTTTTTGGACCAGGAATCGAACCCACATACCCTGTGTCTCCTGCATTGCATGCAGATTCTTTGCCTGATGAGCCATCTCAGAGTCTTCTAAATAATTATTAATTCTCAAAAAAAATCATAACTAAAGAGATTTGATTCATAGAAAATAAAAAATAAGAATCCAACTTTCAAAACTGCTACAGCAAGTCTAAAGATTAATTTGGAGACAAATTTATAGTTTTAAAAGCTTTTCTTGTTAAATATTTGAGTGTTTTAAAAAATTAAGAACTGTACTCAGGAAACATTTGTAAAAAGGACTAATAAGACTTAAGAAATTGAGGGAGAAAGAAAAAATAAAACTAAATAAGAATATTAATCAACTTAGAAACAGAAAAATGAAAATTCCAGCAGCTGGTCTATGGTGTGGGTAAAATTTACAAGAGCAGGCAGCTAAAGGACTTAAACAGATTGGCTTGTCTAATACTTGTGGCAGAGTGGTTTGCATTTTCATAGTACAAACCCCATCATTGTCTCAACTCAGGAGTCAAGTGCAGTTAACTCACAAGTGCATTATCTGTCTGCATGTCTCTGTGATTGTGTCTGTCTCTATGCAGGAAAATTGTTGCCATTTTTATTTTTAATTGAAGTAAATCGCTGAGCTACCAAGTTCGACAGAGACCACAAGTGCAGAAGTGAGCCAGGACGTGCTATGCTTTAAATCAAAATCAAAGCCATAGCTCAGTGTAGGAGGTAACCATGGGAATGTAAGTGCACTGGGAATTCCAGGGGAAACCTGGGGGAGGGCATTTGGATTCCTCAGGGAGAGATATGAAATCCAATCTTATCTAGAAAATGTTAATGCTGGCTACCTCTGGACGGTGGTTACATTGTACACACTAAATTAAAAGATAAACGTTTTAAAAATTGAATTTTTTGAAAGAAAAGCCAATGACTTGGGCTCTACACATTAAGCCTTGGATTTACAGTGGTGTCTTTCATCATAGTTAGGTGTCAGAACTGTCTTCCATGCTTCCAGGTGCCCTGTGCGGGGCTCTATCTATCTCAGGAACAGCTCACAGTGCAGTGGGAGGCTGGGAAGCTTAGCATGGCTGAGCAACAGAGTGATGCAATGTGTGGTCAGAGGCTAGGGGATCAAGCCACGTTGGATGTGAATCCCAGATCTGCCAAGTACTACTTATGTAACAGAGGACAATAATCAAAGCACGTGGCCTTCTGTGTCTCAGGTTGGTCATCTGTAAAATGGAGGTGATGATACCTCTGAGCCTTTCACTGACGATGGAAAAAAAGTACACACTATAAAAAAAAATCTCTTGTGAATT
The DNA here is from genome assembly GCA_006410875.1 of Neotragus pygmaeus. Classification (NCBI taxonomy): domain Eukaryota; kingdom Metazoa; phylum Chordata; class Mammalia; order Artiodactyla; family Bovidae; genus Neotragus; species Neotragus pygmaeus. Next base: position 476,938 of record SJYV01015136.1, read on the forward strand.
TTATGAATAATGTGTGTGGGAAATAGCGCAGCCAACAAACGGTGATGATTTATGATTCTCTGAAGGTGTGAGACTAATGGAAAGAAAAATGGGGTTTGCTCCGCTACAGAGTAGTCACAGCTATGCCTTCTTGTGGTGACAGCCTTGCCTGCAGAGCTGACCACAGGAAAAAGCTAACGTTTTTAGTATCATCTTCATCTTATATCCAGAGGAAATAAGGTCCAGAGAGCGAGCTAATGAAGACGAGCCAGCACAATAACGGCGGAGTAGGACAAGGGTCCTTTTTGAAATTTATTTCATGTCCTTTTTGTCCCTTTTTCCATGTCATAATACCCCAGAGAAGCAATACAAACATGGTCAAGAGATGAACTCTTGTGTGTGTGTGTGTGTGTGTGTGTGTGTGCTAAGTCACTTCAGTTGTGTCTGACTCTTTGCGACCATACCTGCCAGGCTTCTCTGTCCATGGAATTCTCCAGGCAAGAATAGTGGAGTGGGTTGCCATGACCTCCTCCAGGGGATCTTCCCGACCCAGGGATAGAACCCACGTCTTTTACATCTCCTGCATTGGCAGGCAGGTTCTTTACCACTATCGCCATCTGGGAAGCCCAGAGATGAGCTCAGTTAGCCTAATTTGTTTCTGGAAAGTTTGGACTTGGTTCCATCCAAGTGCTGGCATTCTGGGCTAAAGCTTCCATCCTCTTTAATTTGTTAGCTCTTCAAATGGACTTGACTTCTAGTAGGGGCTGTAAAATTTCAATCTCTGGTTTCTTTAATGATGAAATCTGACTCCATCAAAGAATAACACACACTTATGGTCTAAAGTCATCCCTGGAAAACAAGATAGATATACCATGTGTTCTACAAACTGAAGTCAAAAATCCCTGGATTCAGAATTTTAAAACAGGACTAATCTACCAAAGCCCTGGGTTTCAAATAGAATTTTTGATTCTCTTCATTTTGGCTCCTAAAGGAATTGAAAATTATGTTAAATTTAGTTCTTAGATTGTGGAATGTAGACATGTATTTAAAGGAAGCCAGAATGTTTGCACTATTGTACATACTTGAAATTAAAATTTCATTGCTGAGGCCAGTGTAGTAAATTTCAAACTTTTAACACTTGAAAGTGAGCAACATTCCAATGGTCAACTAAGAAGGAAATTAGCCACACATTCAAGTTTCCCCAAACACCTGTCCAACGTCAGGTTTATAGGCAGTAAATCTTAGAATAAATGACATGATGCTAACTCTCTAATTCAAGTATACATAATATTAATATCCATAGAGTAACACTTCATCCACCTAAAACTCTGCACTCTGACAAATAAACTTCACCATAACACTGACAAAAATTAGTGGTATAAAGATCACAACTTAAGACGCAGCCCCTTTACTTCTAGAAGAGTCTCTCAAACCTCCAGTCAACACCTTACCAACCTCTACATACAGGCCTGACTTTCTGGTTTTCAGTCTACAGCAAATAGGAAAAACAAACCAGCTTTCCACAGCTCATACTTCATTCAGTTTCAAAAACTACTTTGAACCACTACCTGCTTTACCAATAATTCCTCATACAGGATATCCATCCATCACTCCCAGCTCCGGGTCTTTGCCAGAGCAAATCCTACAACTATGTCAATGGTTCTCTAACGTGGTTTTGTTTAAGCCAAGACAGAATTTTAACAAATGTAATATCATATAGAAGATAATACATGAAATAAAGAATTACTCTGGGTGAAGTTGGGGGGCTGCTGTCTATGGGGTTGCACAGAGTCAGACACAACTGAAGCGACTTAGCAGCAGCAGCAGCAGCAGCAGCAGGCTAGGGCCCAGGGACTGACNGAAGATAATACATGAAATAAAGAATTACTCTGGGTGAAGTTGGGGGGCTGCTGTCTATGGGGTTGCACAGAGTCAGACACAACTGAAGCGACTTAGCAGCAGCAGCAGCAGCAGCAGCAGGCTAGGGCCCAGGGACTGACAGGCAGAGTCCACACCCTAACCTTCTCTGGCAGCCACACAGCCCCTCCTTGGAACACCCAGAGTCCTATAACACAGGTGTGAAAGCCACTGGCCTACAGCCTGGTAGGAGATTTGTAGAAAAGTAGGTACACTCACGTGACTAGTTTGCATACAAATACTAAAGAGCATCCATAAACTGAGGACATGGGTTCTCGAGTTTGGACATGTCACATGGCCACCAGCATAACAGCAGCAGCCACGGTGCCAGATTGTAGAGGGCAGGGGTGGGCTGCAGCCCTCATCTCATTCAGTCTCAGTGGACTGTGGCTCCCAAGGTTGGTAAGGACGATGGTGGTGGAGCAGCTAAAGACAGAGCTGGAAGTCACACCCCGTTGAAAGATGTCCCTGACACCAGGCATCCTTGGACATCTCCAATTAGTTTGCGACCCTCAAGACAAGTCAGATGCAACTTGGTGACTAAACAACAACAACAAAGCGAGCCATGACTCTTTATTAGCAAATAATAGCTAACAAAGAGTGTGTATATGACACTCTAAACCCTTTTCTGATACTTAAACCCTCATCCCTCACACTTCTTGAATCCTCACTCCATCCCTCAGGGTTAAGTCCAAGTGAGGAGAGGAGGTCCAGGGATAAGAGGAACCATTTGTTTCACACATTACTTGATTGTAATGTGGCAGCATCAGAAGGCTTAGATGAGCTGGGTGGCTTCACTTTCCACGGGGTCTCTTCTGCCTTATGTTCTTCTGCCTCAACCCTGTGGTTGAGACCTTTATTTTTCTCTTCCAGTTCCCATGACAGAAGGGAGCTTGCACAACTGGGTTTATGTTTAAAGATTATAATTAACAGATGTTAAAACCAAACAATCAAACCTGTCTCTCTCTGTGTGTATATACAAATGCACATATACACATACATATATATACACAGAGAGATCTAGAGATGATATATGTCTTATATCATTAAGAAGTATGTCTATTTAACTCTGGTGGCTGGATTTTTTAAATGTTTTCCTGTGTATCCAAATTTTTCCATAGGAACATGAATTATTTTTCTGATCAGAAAAATATACATTTTGAAGGAAGCTAAACCAAATGCCATAATTTGGAATAACTACACAGAACTTTATTCTGTATAGTAGTTTTTCATTCTCAGACTTTAAAAATCAACTGAATATTGTGAAAGAAACATTTCTCATTGTCTTTCTTGGCCTTATTTCAATAAGCCATCTGCATGTTCCAATAAAANTATACATTTTGAAGGAAGCTAAACCAAATGCCATAATTTGGAATAACTACACAGAACTTTATTCTGTATAGTAGTTTTTCATTCTCAGACTTTAAAAATCAACTGAATATTGTGAAAGAAACATTTCTCATTGTCTTTCTTGGCCTTATTTCAATAAGCCATCTGCATGTTCCAATAAAAATGTTTCTGGAATCCCTCTTCTGTAATAACTTGGCATTAATTAATATCTTTATGGTTATAAACATTTTATGCACTCAAAATAGATAGTAGTCTTGATAAATATGGGTCTTTTTACATTTATCTTTATCCTGTTAGGTGGTAACAATTTAATATTATAATAAGAATCAAAGAGTATCTCTAAAACCACAAAATAATACATTTAGTGACCCTTTTAGTCCATTCAGATTATAAATTACTTTAAAATATATCTCCTCATTATGAAATCCTTTTTCAAACACCAGATCAAGCCTATCTAAACATAATGAGAAGGGAGAAATGGTTAAAAAAGAACACTGTTAGTCTTGTTAACATTTTGATTTACATCATTTCTTTTCTCCCAGAACATATATAAGGAGAAACTGCAGAAACCAATATACATAATTTTTTCCTTTGGTAAAAAAACAAATACAATTTCATATCCTTAATTTTTACTTAGTCTTATCGTAACATTTTTCTTTACAGTGTCATATTTCTATCTAAAAAGCTATAGTGAGTGAGAGTGAATATTTAACCAACTCCAGCCATGGAATTGTATTCTCTTTTTTTTTTTCAGTCTTTGCTAATTTGATATATAAAACTAGTATCTGATTCATTGTAATTTAGAGAGTGGACATTCTCACATGTTTATTAGCCATTTGTATTTCCTCCTTTTGTGAATTATTTGTTCCTCTCTTTTTTCTACTGATGTTTTGATTTTTTTCTATCAGTTTCAGTGAGCTTATTTTATGGAAATACTTTAATCTCTTATATGCCATACTTNTTTAGAGAGTGGACATTCTCACATGTTTATTAGCCATTTGTATTTCCTCCTTTTGTGAATTATTTGTTCCTCTCTTTTTTCTACTGATGTTTTGATTTTTTTCTATCAGTTTCAGTGAGCTTATTTTATGGAAATACTTTAATCTCTTATATGCCATACTTGTTGCAAGCCATTTTCCTTTTGTTCTTTCCCTTTTAATTATGCTTATTGTTGGACTAACAGATTACATATTCATGTGCCTAAAGGTATTGATTTTGTGGTTTCTCCCATTGTTTTTAAACTTAAAAGGCCCTTTCCACATAATGAGTCAATAAATATTCACTTCCATCTTCTTTTGATGGTTCGACTTTTTTTTAACCCATTTAGAATTTACTTTGGTATATAGTAACAGATGGGATTTTTTTAAACAAGGCTTTTTTTCCAAACTAATTTTCCCAGAACTATTATCCCTTTTCCTACTGATTTGTGTCTTTTATAAGATATTAAAATTTTATATAAATTCAGATTTTGTTCTGGTCAATCCAGTCTGATTTATGTGTTCATATTCTTGGACTGTACCCCACTGTTATTACACTGTGATGCTCTGCCTTAAGATCTAATAGAGCTATTTCAAAGACAATACTCTCCATTTTTACCCCTAGAACTTTCTCAGCTATAGCTCCTGCTCATTCTTCATGATAAAATTCATAATTATTGGGACTTCCCTGGCAATCCAGTGGTGAAGACTCCTTGCTCCCAATACAGGGGCATGGGTTCAATCCCTGGCCATAGGGCATGGCAAAAAAAAAAAAAAAATCATAATTATTTTGTTAATTTTTTAAACAGTATTTTTTTCCCCTAATGCTACTTTGCATTTATTGTAGGTATCATTTACAGGCATTTTCACAAATAGTTCTATACAGTCCTCAAACTCAGGGTGGGCCAGTATATGCTGACTCCAGCTTTTTTCCAATTTGTATTTAACTATAGTTAATTTAAGATGTTGTTCTAGTTTCTGCTGTACAGCAAAGTGAATCAGCTATAGCGGCTCTTGTAAAGATTCTAGAAAGCAACATCTTTTGATGAGAATTGTTAGGAAGAAATGTTTAGAACTGAATGTGATGAAAATTACAAAATCTTGCTGAGAAATATATAAGAAAATTATAGTAGTTAAAATTACATATCTGTCTTGTAGAAGAAATATGACAAAAATGTAACTTTCCCCTAAGTCAGATTAGCAAAAACCTATTCATTTATTGAATATCTACTGTGGTTAGGGCCTGGATAGGCTCTTTAAAAACTGCAGAAACCTCTATATAATGTTGAATGCCAATATCGCAATAAAATTGAGGAAAAAAAGATTTATATCAACCTGAAAAAAACATGTCTACCATGACTTATCTGTCAGGAATGAATAGTAGAGGCAGTGATGGGAAGTGGTAACTTACCTGGGACCTTGTACCTTATCCCTTATGCCAAAATATGGAGGAAATATTTTACTGGACAAATACTTGAATAATCCCCATGGAGTGAGGAATGGAGGGAAGAGAAAACTCTAGAAAGCCAAATTTAAGGAACAATAATACAGGATCTCTGCTAAGATTCCAGAGAAGGGGCTGAATCCCCAGGCTGGTTGTTGTATTGCAAAGTGATGTATGCAAAGTGGAATTGACTGGAAGAGTAGAGGATGTGGGAGGCAGGGAGGAGAAACAAGGAGGCTTGGAGCTGGAGAGGAATTTAGCCAGAGGAAAGGGGAGTTGTCAACTCACGAATTTATTATTTTACACACTAGACAACACAGATCATCTTCTCCTTTGACCCAGTGAAAGCACTTTGTTACTTGCTGATGCTACAGAGTTGGATCATTTTACCTTGTTTGGCATCTCAGAGTGCTGAGTCTTGCTTCTAATTGAATGTGGGTGAGAGGATGCCTGCTGCAAGCCATCCAGTCACATCTGGGCTACACAGTACACAGAAATACTGCTACCTACAAGCCTTAATCTGACTGATTTGGCTGCATCCAGCCATGTGCTTCCATCTCTACTGCCTGAAATGCCCTCTCGGTGCTCTGTGATGACCTAGTGGGATAGGGGGTGGGCAGTGGTGGGAGGGAGACTCAAAAGGGAGGGGATAAACGTATATATGTAGCTGATTCATTTTGTTGTACAGTAGAAACTAACACAACATTATAAAACAATTATACTCCAATAAAACAATTCAAAAAATAAAATTTGCTCATCTCAAAAAAAAAAAAAAAGAAGAAAAAAGAAATGCCCTCTTGCGTTTGAAAGTCTGATTCCACCCAAAGGACCCTGATTGTCCCAGATGGAATCCATTACTTTTTCTTCTGTGCTTCCCCTGTACATCTATGGAAACTNTCAAAAAAAAAAAAAAAGAAGAAAAAAGAAATGCCCTCTTGCGTTTGAAAGTCTGATTCCACCCAAAGGACCCTGATTGTCCCAGATGGAATCCATTACTTTTTCTTCTGTGCTTCCCCTGTACATCTATGGAAACTTTACTGCAGCTTGAATCATTTATGCATTCGTGTATGAAAAGTCTATCCTCATTATTAGTTGGGCTTCCTAGGTGGCTCAGTGTAAAGAATCTGCCTGCCAATTCAGGAGATCCAAGAGATATGGGCTCAATCCCTGGGCGGGAAAGATCCCCTGAAGAGGAAATGACAACCCACTCCAGTATTCTGAAGACTGTCATGGACAGAGGAGCCTGGTGGGTTACAGTCTATGGGTTGTAAAGAGTTGGATATGATCAAGTACTCAGCACGCATCATTAGTTGATTCTGTATTTATGAACTTGCCTATAATTTATTTACAACCTCAAAACTGATACTCATGTTGCCTTCCCAGTCACCTGAACACACTTGCAGAGCAGGGAAAGCCCTGATTCATCAGACACATCTGTTCCCGACTGAGGTGAAACAAGGCATTGTTCTACTGGGCTCTCAAACAGAAAACCAGTGTCCTCTGGATGGTTTATTTGGTGCCACTTTTTCACAATTTTTGCGTTTTGTTGGCAAAAACAAAACACATAAATGCAAAACTGAGTCATGCATTGATCAGGTCACAAAAATGTTTGGACTTGCAGACTAACTCAGTTTTGGTGATTTACAGAATACAGCTACCATGAGTAAGAACCTACTGTACGTCCATCTGCAGCTTACATCCCAACAACAACCTCCATAGCAACACAGACTTTGTTTCATTCATCTTTATACTTGCTGGCCCAGTGTTAAGCACAGAGTAAGAGCTCAAATAATACTAAAGACTAGAATGGATTAGGAAGGAAAGAGAGGACAAAGTGGGATGGAATAGAACAGAGTAACATTTACACAATATCTTGGAGACAGAGTGCTCCTAGGAGTAATAGCTAGTCGCATAGGGAGACAGAAGAAATAATGATAGCTAATATTTATTGAGCATTCTTTATGAACATGCACTTGGCTAAGCATTTGACCTACCTGTATCATATAATCCCCACAACTCCTTGGTGTGGCAATACTATTATCCCCATTCTATAGGAAGGTGAAATGACTTGCCTACGGTCACATAGCTACCCCACTACTGCATAGTCTAGATTCATGTGGCATATAATACCACCTGGCAAGGTGAAAGGTGGGCTTGGTGGGGGGTCCTAAACCATGAGTTTCATCAGGAAGTGGCCTTGAGGAGAGGAAGATAGCCTTTAGCAGAAGCTGGCTTGAGTCACTGGCTCTCCCCAGACTTAATGGGAAGACAGTGATGCAATGCATGATTTTCCCCCAAATGGCAAAAAAAAAAAAAAAGAAAGAAAGAAAGAAAGAAACCAGTCTTTTGTTTGATTCCAAAAGGAGCTGGCAGAATTCATGTATTACTCACATTGGAATCACACTCTGCTGACGGCTTGTACTCCAGAGCCAGTCAGTGGTCAGGGCCGTGTCCAGGACTGCTGTGAGATTACTATAGGCCTTGGAATACAGCTAAGCTTCTGCAGCTGTTATGTTTCTGGCTCCAGTTCCACACCTCCTGGCAGATGGTTTGTGTGAAAGTCTCTGCCGACTCTGGGTGTGAGAGAGACACTGCGGGGGAAAGGGGTGTGGTGTGGAGGCTGGGAGAACCAGGCAGCCCCAAGCCAGCCCAAGCTGCCAGAGGCCATATAGTCACTTAGAAGACAAAGAGAGGACTTAATAAGTGAGCGGTTTGGAGGATTTTCAGAAGGTCACTCCTTTGAGCCCTTCTGCTGGTGGGAAATGGCCGATGCTGAGCCAGTTTATCAAGTCAACCCGAAACCTTCTGGTGGCAAAGACCCCAAACATCCTCCATCATGCATGGATGGTGATGGGTAGGTGGATAAAATCAGTGGCAATCTTAGTATTTACTTAGTGTTTTCTAAGTTTACGTGCTGTTCTTAATGGTTTACATGAACAAATTCATTTAATTGCCCCTCCCCAAGCCCCAAAAGGTAAGTGCTATGATGCTTGCTTTTCAGATGAAAACAAGTAACTTGCACCACAGTGCAAAGCTAATAGTAGCTGTGGTAGATCGAATTGTTGATCTCCAATCTTCAGCTCCCTTTTGCATCATTCCCTTGCTTTGGCCACACCATGGGCAGAACGTAGTTCCCAGACCTTCACTTAGGGAATGACAGTGTGCTAGTTCATAGCCTAAGCCTTGAGAAGACTCACTTGTTGATTTGTTTCTACTTAGTGCTCTTGTGTTTCTAACATCACCATTAGAAAAACACCCCCCTGGGCTGATCCAAGAAGGATGAGATACATGTGAGCAGGTCATCCAGACAACCGGCACACCTGCAGCAAGAGGCAGAGCTGCAGCAGCTGCTGCGATCTGAAGCAGAACCTCAGAGCTGTACTCTGAGATGTGTACTGCACACATCAAGTGAACTGCAAATCACACAAAGACATGTGAGGAATGATAAATGTTGGTTTAGTCACTGGGTTTGGGAATAGTTTGTTACACAGTGATAGCTAACCAATTCAGTGGTAAAACTGGAATGCAAGCCCAGGCAGTCTGACCAAACAATAGATCTAATTTATATTGCTTTCCACACTCTCTGCTAAAGTGAAGAAATGGCCTCTAATGAGCTGAGTAAGCTTATGCAAAGTGCTAAATTCCCGGGGCCTCAGTATCTGTAAAATGAGCAGGTTCAATCAAACCAGTTTTACTTAAGGCATCAAACATTAGCTCCTCATTACACTCAAAAAAAAAAAAAAAAAAAAGTGGAGGAGAATTCAACAATTCTCCTGGAATTAGTATTGTGTGAAAAAACAATTCAATAACCGTGGATCAGATAATCTTTTGAGTCTTTGCCAGTTCTAATATTCCTCATTCCAGGTAGCGGTGTGTGGCTCCCCTGTGGACCTCCATTACCAAACATTTTTGAAATTAAAATAATTATCTAATTCAGGCAATTTGGGACAACATCCATGGGAAGGGGAGAACACCTGTGATGGAAGAGGTTTTCTCTAGTTCCTTCAAACCTTGGCATATCCTCCTAGCACCCTGATCCAAAAATGGCAGAGGGGACCTCACCCCTTCCCCTACTAGATCACCCTAGAATCGAGTTTACAGAAAAGCACACAGAAGCAGGAAGCTGCCATGACATGGGATGTCTCCCAGAGGAGTCTATGCTTACTTCCTTCATTTCCTCACCTCCCTCTTACTCTCCAAACCAGGCCCTGCCCATCCACTAGAAAGGCTTAGCAGCAAGACCCAACTGCCAAATTCTCCAGTCTCTCTCGTAATCCTAGCTCCCGCCTGTGTACATGTTGATGTAGATGAGAAACTCCCTCCTCCTTTGGCTTGTTGCCTTCAGCTTCCTCTTCCTCCACCCACATCACCCCTTGACATAGGTGTTCCCGAAACAAACTCTTTCTCCTCTTTTTGGCAATGTCATCCCCTCGCAGGGCTTCATCCCACATCCTGACAACTCCCATAACTGACTCTGACCCTGCCCACTCAGCAGACCTCAAGCCAAGTTACCTTCTCCCCAGTCCACCTCTCCAGCTTTGGTCTTTGTACCCTACAGGGTAGCCACATAGAACCACTGCATAAACATTTGTTAGGCTTTTTATTCCTCATTTTTCACACTTCTTCCTTGGCCTAGAACACCTTTCTTCCTCACTTCCACTCCTGATTTTTCACAAGGCACAATCCTGCTCATTCTTCTCAAACATCACCCTCTTGGTGAGACCCATGTTTTCTTCCAGAATGACTCCCTCCAGCCTTGATACTCCCAATGCACACTGTCTGCCTCTAACAGAGCAGAGCTTCTCACCTGCCAGACTAAAAGCCACCTGAGGTCAGATCCCTATCTTAACCATGTTTGTAACCTGAATGCCCAGCAGATTCCCCACACACAGAAAGGGCTCACTAAATGTTAGTTTGAATGAACGTATATAACTTGTTCCTCCACTTTGGCCACTGTCCACTACTTTGCATGCTGACTGTTTGGCCTTTTTTGAGGAATGCTTAGGGTACCCAAAGGGTAAACTAGGTCTTAACTGTAATTTATTAATAAATGTCCCCTTTCCAGGTTTCTTGAGAAGAGCAAGATTAGAGTCCAAGTCAGTCCTCTGAGACAGGTTGATCACCAAGATACTACTTTCTGCTTAATCCATTAGTATTATTTATATGCCCAAATTACTTTTCCACTTTTAATTTGAACACATACATAGAGTTCTAAAAAAGTATTGGTTCCCTCATTCTTTTAGAGCAGTGTCTCTCAAACTGCATTAATTTAGACAGTATTTTCATGATTTTTGCTGAGTCTACATGAGACTTGTATAATAATTATTCTATTAACCATTCTCTTTAACTCATCTTTTTTTTCTTAGCCTCATATAATGCCAAAATACTCATGAAATTACATGATTGTTATGATATATACACATATATGGACTTCCCAGGTGGCTCAGTGGTAAAGAATCCACCTGCCAAGCAGGAGACTTGGGTTCAACCTGGGTCAGAAAGATCTCCTGGAGAAGGAAATGACAACCCACTCCAGTATTCTTGCCTAAGAAATTCCACGGACAGAAGAAGCTACAGTCCATAGAGTCGCAAAGAGTCACACACAACTTAGCAGCTACACAACAACTATAGACACATATATCTATATACACATATTATTTTCATAATTAAAATGCCCTTTTTAAATTGCATCACATAAAATCATCTTTCAGGCCAGCAATAGTATATATAGGGGAAGCACTAGGTCAGAACACTGAATCCAAAGCAAAACAATTATTAAAGCATTTCTCTTCCAGCCAGGATACTATATTTGGTGCTGAGAATGCTAATGTGGCATTCAGCCCATAGCCTAGTGGGAAAACCATCAAGTAAACTGTAAATTGTGATTTAATATTCTAAGTTCTATGTCAGGGACGAATGTAAGGGTGCCTGTATCCAAAACCTCTTGGACACCAGTGTAAATCTTCCCCATTCCCACTTTAGCTCCAAATGCTTCTGCAATCACTTCTGAGCAGGCCTCCATCAGCTTTGAGCAGATGGAACCTCAAAGTAGCTCACTCAGAGCCTGTGGGAGGATATCACACTTCCTCCCCTGGGACTTTCTATGGCACTACAGTGCAGGACCCCAGTAACTTATCAGCTTCTTGCATCTACATGAGCCTTGCAGAAGGGAAGGAAAGCAAAGTATGAAGGCCCGGAGCTACATTTCATGAGGCTCCTTAGAAGGTGTGGAGCGCCAGGCATTTGGGGCTTCTCTGGGGGCTCAGATAGTAAAGAATCCACCTGCAGTGCAGGAGACCCAAGTTCAATCCCTTGGTCAGGAAGATGCCCTGGAGGAGGGCATGGCTACCCACTCCAATATTCTTGCCTGAAGAATTTCATGGACAGAGGAGCCTGGTGGCCTACATATAGCCCACGGGGTCGCAAAGTGTCAGACTCGACTGAGCAACTAACGTTTCATTTCACCAGGCTTTTGAGGCAGTGGCCAACATGATAGTACATGCTTGTACACTTCCATTCCCATAGCCCCTCATTCTTGCTCCCTAGGATCTCTTCCCAAATAATCTACCAGTAATGACCTTAGTCTGAAGTGAGGCACACTGCACTGGGAATTGACGATGTCACATAAGATTTTCAAGAACTAGGAATTCATAGGTTTGGGATAAATGAGGTGGGAAAAATCTAGAGCAAAGCATCCTAGAGCCACTTTTCAGTTAGGACCCGAGAAAAGAGGAAACTGGGGGCTGGTAGGAGAAAAAATGGGGAGCACCATCTTGCCAGCTGGTAGGGCCATGGGAAGGAACTCCCCACCTGACACTCCAGATTTTTAGCCAGAGCCCAAGAACACACAGATCTAAGGATTTCTCCCCTTGTTCTGAGACAAGGCCAGGCTTAGGACAAAAGGAGGCTACCTCAAGGAAAGGTGGGGAGCTCCATCTGGCATAGAGTGAATTGCCTGCTCTCTTGGATAGAGATGCGCTTTGAGAAGATGGACATTAAGTGACATAAGCGCCTCTAGCTTTGTTTATAAGTAAAAAAGAACATCAGATTTTTACTGAGTGCTCGTTATATACCCACACCATACAGTGTCCATTTAAAGTAGTATATTTTTAAATCTTCCCCCTGAACTAGGTGAAGTTATAACAATAAACTGTGAANGCCTGCTCTCTTGGATAGAGATGCGCTTTGAGAAGATGGACATTAAGTGACATAAGCGCCTCTAGCTTTGTTTATAAGTAAAAAAGAACATCAGATTTTTACTGAGTGCTCGTTATATACCCACACCATACAGTGTCCATTTAAAGTAGTATATTTTTAAATCTTCCCCCTGAACTAGGTGAAGTTATAACAATAAACTGTGAAAAATTCTGAAAGAGATGGGAATACCAGACCACTTGACCTGCCTCTTGAGAAAACTGTATGCAGGTCAGGAAGCAACAGCTAGAACTGGACAAGGGACAACAGACTGGTTCCAAATAGGAACCTAAAGGAGTATATCAAGGCTGTATATTGTCACCCTGATTATTTAACTTACATGCAGAGAACATCATGAGAAACGCTGGACTGGATGAAACACAACTGGAATCAAGATTGCAGATTGCAGGGAGAGATAATCAATAACCTCGGATATGCAGATGACACCACCCTTATGGCAGAAAGTGAAGAAGAACTAAAGAGCCTCTNTCTCACTGTTCACGCTGCTCCTTGAACCCAGGGTAGGCAAGGCTCGAGCGAACAGGCTGGAAGGAGATGTGAGCCACGGGAACTGCAGAACTGTTTGCTCTCTCCCGGCGGGCATAGCAGCCGTGACACAGCCTCTTTCCCGTTAGATGCTGTAGCCATAGAAGCAGCCGTAACGTAACACAACTGCATTCAGCCCTTCATGGTTTTTCCAGGTGAAGCTTACAGAACAAATGCAGAAGCTACAGAACAAAAGTAGCCCACAGCCAAGCAACACCTGATGGCCCTGACGCAGGGCGCTCTAAGTGAGCGCAGCTGTTACGTAATCATTGTTTACAAAACGTGGGAAAGAGCAGGAGGCCACAGCGCGAGAGAACCTGACCACACCGTCTTGGCTAATTTGCTCTCTCCCTATGCTTTCTTTCAATTTTTAGTGATTTATCCTCTATCAGGTTGAAGATACTTAATTCTTTAGGATCATTTTAGTTCGGGGTTATATATAACAACATACTACAGACTTGGTGGCTTATAAATAACAGAAACTTATTTCTTGTGTTTCTGGAATCTGGAAGTCAGGACCAGGGTACCAGCATGGTCTGGTGTGGGTTGTTTTCTGGGTTCCCACCTCACTGTACCCTCACTTGGTGTAAGGACCAGGGAGCTCTAGGGGATTTCTTTTTAAAAACACTAATCCTATTCATGAGGGCTCTACCTTCATGACATAATCATTGCCCAAAGGCCCCATTAGGTGGTTAGGGTATTAAGGATTGATCATGATACACTTAACATGCTAATTCTGACAAAATTATACATTTTCATTGAAATCTATGTTGAGCTAAAAAAATAAATCTTAACNGGAGGAGAAGGGGATGACAGAGGATGAGATGATTGGATGGCATCACCAACTCAATGGACATGAGTTTGGGTAAACTACAGGAGTTGGTGATAGACAGGGAGGCCTGGCATGCTGCAGTCCATGGCGTCACAAACAGTCGGACATGACTGAGCGACTGAACTGATACTGATGCTGAATAAGTGGCGCTAGTGGTAAAGAACCCACCCATCAATGCAGGAGATGCAAGAGACATGGGTTTGATCCATGGGTCAGGAAGATCCCCTGGAGGAGGAAATGGCAACCCACTCCAGTATTCTTGCCTAGAAAGCCCCATGGACAGAGGAGCCTGGAAGACTACAGTCCATGGGGTCACAAAGAGTTGGACGTGACTGACCAAAAAGCACGTGAATAAGTACTATTATCAGTACTGTTATGAGTCTCATTTTCTGTGAACCAGCTTGAGGTGACCATGAAACACTAGTTGGAAGACAGCACAGGGAAGTGTTTTAAAAAGCCCAGAATTTGGTTCAGGTCATTCTGAGTTTAACTCTTGCCCCCATCAATCCTACTGAGATCACATGGTCGCTCAGGACTACTCATTTTCAAGAGACAGAGAACAACTCAAAACAGCACAAGAAAAGAAAAGAAATGCAGCTGGCTCACATAACTGGAAGGGGCTGGGATAGGCCTCTGATCTAGAGCTCAGATAATTCCAGAGTGCCTGTCTGGGCTGTGTTCTGTGACTGCCCTCATTCTGTTCTACCAAAGACTAGCTTCCTTGAAGCACCCGCGGAAGCTGATGGCTCCAAGTGAACAGTGTCCTCACTGAAGAAAGAGAACATCTTGCTCAAAAATTCCCAGAGGACAGTCCATGTGGCCCTATTGGGTCATACATCCTCCATCTGAACCAACCACTGATCAGACAGCACACGGATCAGTGATTGGCAGTGCCATCACTGGAGGGAACGCTTGGTGGCTTTTGAAAAACAGGAATGCTGGGCAGTCCCAGATAATGAATGTCCACAATATTTTAACCTTAGTGAAGTCACTAACATTTTGTGAGCCTCAGTTTCACCATCTATATTAAACAAACTAATAATAATACCAATTGTATGAGATTATTGTAAGATATTAAAAGTCATATTAAACACTTGGCACATGATGATAGTCATTTTTGTTACTCCTGGTAATGTTGTTGTTTTACTATTGTTTTTTTTGACAAGGGGATGGGAATTCGAGGCCCATCTCAGATTCCCAGATGTCTAAAGGACTTCTGTCCCTGGGGTGGAGTCCCCTTTGGCTCTGGAGCCAGACGCCTTGCACAACCCAGGTTCCATGTGCCAAGGTTAAGCTGGTTCACCATCTGACGGCCGCGGAGCAGCGAGTGCCTCCCCGGCCCCAGCAATGTCAATACTGCCTTCCTGACTCCGCCTATTGTATCTGGAGGAAAGTGGCCGGGCATTGTCTTCTAGTTCTCCCCCCAGGAAGCATGATATCACCCTCTAACAAAAGCGGGAAAGCTGACAGATCTGCTGAGATGGGTGTGCCCACTGCACACACCTCACTGGTCAAGCCCTGGGCAGGGGGCTGTGACCAGGAGGGAACAAACAGCAGCCGCCCACGTGCCCCTCTGCTGGCTGCCTGACGGGCTCCCGTGGCTCATCTTCAGGCTTTTTCTCCCCCTGTCTGTTAAGCGTGTGCCTACCATGTTAGACATGGCACCTCGAGGCAGTGGGAACGCACTCCCTCTAATCAACAGCTGTGTTAGAAAGGTTCAGGACTCTGCCCGTCTGGCAGGTTCATGTCACCACACCTGTCCCTGTGGCCTTTGGGAAGGAACAGGGAGAAGGGAGATTAGAGTCCTGGAGTGACAAAAGGAGGCAACGGGGGAGGGATGTAGAGGAAAGCAGGCAAGTCTTGATCTAAAAAAGCATTCTGTGCCTGTGATGAGAATTAAGGAACGGTCTGACTAGACTGGTGGGAATTGGGTTATCAGTTTAAAATTCCAGAACTGAGGGAGGCAACTTTAGACGCTCCCCTTCCTGAAGGCTGGGAGTGATGCCAGCTGATCCTCCAGCAGCCCTTCCAGCTCGGGCTCAGCTGTGCGGTCAGCGCAGCTGACACTCTGAAACAACACACCTGCAGTCTGGTGCCCCCAGGCCAAGCCCGGACGCTGTCACCCTGCACCCCCATCTTATCGTCCCCTTCTTTAAATTCTCTCCTTAGCCACAGCAACACCAGTTCTCTGAGATCCCAGGAAAGGAATCTGTCTGCGTTTGCCTCTCCTGCCAGCTCCTTGACTGCTTCTTCATGGAACCCTACGCTATCTCCTCCTTCTCTTCTCTTCACTTAAATCTCAGTATGTGTCCATGTCCAGGACCTTACTTACTATACACGAAGATTCCTATGTCTCAGTCCCTTGCCCAGTTCTCTTCTGAGTTTCAGACCCAGAGAGCCCAGTTTTGCTAAATATCCACCATTAACATAGAAACTCAAAATCAACACGTGCAAAATAATTGTTTCTTGCCAGCTTGTCATCAACCAGGTTCCTTCTGTCATGTTTCCCAACACAGTGAATAGCAGCACCATCGCCCAAACCAGAAGCCTGGAGCAATGCTTATTCACCACCTTCTCTTCCCACAACCTCCAATAAGTAACCAACCACCAGTCCCTACAGTTTAACTGCCTAGACACTTTCAATTCCCCTCTTCATCCAGGCCTTCCGGCCTGGAGAACTGGGAAGCCAAATTGGTCCGGGCCTCAGTCTCAGCCGTGTCAATACATGCTCCACACTCTTACCAGAGTGAATTTTCCAAGACGTAAATCAGATACAATAGAACAAACACCATACTAAATTTCCACACATATAGAAAAGAGGTACAGATGACTTAATATGGCCAATGAGGCCCTTCCTGATCTGAACCCAACCTTAATTCACCACCTCCTCCCTACATTCTAGCCTTACTCAGCTTCCCTGAGCTTGCCCTGCTGTTTCACACCCTGTGCTCCTTCTGATGGGAAATTCTTTCTTCCCTTTTCATTTTTATCTACTTTGTTTTAAAGTCATTTGGCCATGAATAACTCATAACTACATAAGCCATAATTTGGGGCAATATTCCTTATTATTTAGGAGTTCTGGGATAGTGAGGAAAATCTAACCTGCAGATTATTTTCAATATTAAATTATATTCATATAAACTTAGCAATTAATGAAGTTAGCATTATATGTTTTTAGTCACTTATGTTTAATTTGGATTTTAGAATTGCATTTTTAAAATTACTGAATCCAATAAATATTTTTACAGCTCTTGAAAAGCTAGATTTTTATATACCCCTGATGCTGGGGAAGATTGAGGGCAGGAGGAGAAGGGGGTGACAGAGGATGAGATGGTTGGATGGCATCACCGACTCAATGGACACGAGTATGGGCAAACTTCAGGAGATAGAGAAGGACAGGGAAGCCTGGCATGCTGCAATTCATGGGNTTGAGGGCAGGAGGAGAAGGGGGTGACAGAGGATGAGATGGTTGGATGGCATCACCGACTCAATGGACACGAGTATGGGCAAACTTCAGGAGATAGAGAAGGACAGGGAAGCCTGGCATGCTGCAATTCATGGGGTTTCAAAGAGTCAGATATGACTTAACAACTGAAAAACAACAATAATTATATTATTTATCATAGCATCTTATAATTTATTCTGCTATATTTATCTTTCCTACCAAAAAGTGAGTTTAGCAAGGGGAAAAAAATGATTCAGCCTTTTTTTGCATTCCTGATATCCAATACAATACTTGGTACAAACTAAGTCCTCAGTCTGTCTTCACTGACTGAAATGATAGTTGAGTGAATGAATGAATATGGGCAGGCAATAACTTAATAATTATCTATTAAATAAAAACTATGCATATCTTTAAAGTAATATTCAGCAATCATACAATACATAGTAATAGGTAAAGCTCTTTCTAAAACCACTTTCATGAGTATACCTTTGATGTTTCACACCTGAGAGAAGAAAGGGATTTTCTTTTGGCCTTATTTACATCAAATATTTAACGTAAGCCAACATTTTAAGATATGAGTGATTACTACTTTCAATACATATATGAAATTGATTATTACTGTTATTATTATTTCAATATTTAAAAACCCTTCATATAACAACAAACGCTTTCTCTTTTTTCAGGTCTGCTGTGGCATACTAAAAGTTTCTTACTGTGGCATATTAAACTCCAAGCACTACGGAAAATAGTAAATAACTAATACCATTTTTCAAGATGTTAAAGGTTAACTGGGCTAAATCCATGTGCCCGAAGTTCAAAGACACAGCCTGTGTGGTAAGGGAACTCAGAATTAGGAGAAGAACATCATGAAGAACTGGCCTAGGCAAATTGAGCTGAATTTTGTTTGCAGAGCAAGCATGGAGGATGTCTTTTCCAAATGGATAGAACAGCAAGAACAAGAGCCAAGAGGAAAATATACATCAATCGTGAAGGATGTGGCTGAAGTGGAACAGCCATGAATGGGATAGATGAGAGAAAGCACCAGAAAGTAGGCCCAGTGTTCTGGCTTCGTACTGGGAGAGACCAGTATGAAATCTGAGGAACCAGCTAATGTTGAAGGCTTTTAGAAGGAGACTGTTTCTATGAGTAGTAAGTGACCCCCCTCCACCTGGAAAAGATTAGACTGGTCTTATGGCATCCAGTCCCATCACTTCATGGGAAATAGGTGGGGAAAGAGTGGAAACTGTGTCAGACTTTATTTTCTTGGGCTCCAAAATCACTGCAGATGTTGATTGCAGCCATGAAATTAAAAGACGCTTACTCTTTGGAAGAAAAGTTATGACCAACCTAGATAGCATATTCAAAAGCAGAGACATTACTTTGCCGACTAAGGTCCATCTAGTCAAGGCTATGGTTTTTCCAGTGGTCATGTATGGATGTGAGAGTTGGACTGTGAAGAAGGCTGANGGCCTGGAGTGCTGCGATTCATGGGGTTGCAAAGAGTTGGACACGACTGAGCGACTGAACTGAACTGAACTAAAACAAGCACAGTGGTCCTCAGAGCAACAGTTCTCTTTCAAGTATACTAGCTTCACTTGCTAAGAGAATTCTTACTGGCTGACTAATGCATATGCCTTATCACACTTGATGTTTATAATGACTCTAGGGGTCAAAAGTATTCTCAACTGTAAAAGATGAGAAAACTGTGTATTAGAGCAGGCAAATAACTGGTCCATGGTCAACCAATTTGAGCTTAACTCCAGGTGTGTAAGAGAGTCCCTGTTGGCTCAGTAGTAAATGAACTGCCTGCTAATGCATGAGACCTGGGCTCGATCTCTGGGTTGGGAAGACCCCCTGGAGAAGGAAATGGCAACCCACTGCAGTGTTCTTGCCTGGGAAATAGAGGAGCCTGGTAGGCCACAGTCCATGGGGTCACAAAAGAGTTGGACATGACTTAGTGACTAAACAACAATAACCAGGTGTATAACCTCACAATCCATTCTCCAGATTCCTTCTCCTGACTTCTTGATGACTCCACCTCAGTCTCAGAGCAGTGGCTTCAAAAAGTCATCACAGCCCGAGGGCATGTGCTTTTTCTTCTCCTAAGCCAAGCTGATCGAGTTACAATTCAGTGTAAAGTGAGAGTAGCTGGGCCCACATTCAGAAAACACACCCAGTTTGATTTCAGTGAACAAAGATCTTGGTGGCTCTTCGGAACCCTTATCTACCTCCTAAGTGATCAATCAGAAGCCACAGATAGTGAAATGAAAAGGATCCTCTTTTCACATTCCTAAAATCTATCCATCACCCAACCTGATCCCTCCTCAGAGTGGGAACTCACTCCTCAGGGGGACGGTGATCCTGCTTTTAGAAAGTTTCTATCAATAAAGTCAAACTCTATCTTTTGTGCAGCTCCCTCAAGCCCTGCATCCCAGACCTGGAGAAATACAGCACTGATCTATGGTGTCATCTAAACGAAACCCATAAAAATACTGCTCCTTCATCTCTTCTCTCCTGACTAAATGTGCTCATATGACAAATTGTTTAAAGCACTTATCCTTCTGCTTGTCTACTGTTTGCTGTCAAATTTCTTAGTGTCACCAGTGTTTAATGGGTATGCTTTGAGCAGTAGATTGAAGCAATTGCCTTCTCTAAGTCAGACCTTATATTTTTACTAAGCAAACAGTTACAGCTATGTATTACCATTTTAGCAAGTAAAGCACGTGTTGGCTCCTGTAAATTTTGTGTATCACCAAAACTTAGATGTCACCCATAGAACTCTCAACACACCAGATCTGACATCAAACATAATCTATTTATTGAACCCCAGTGCATAACTTGACGTTTATCTATTTTGAAGTGGTATCTTCTGGCTTTGTTTCAGCCTAGAAAAATCTATTTGAATACTGATTCTGTGCTCTAACCAACAAACCATCTATAGGGAATAAATTGGTGACACAATCACACATATTTTTTTAGGAATAAAGTTCCAGGAGATGAATTAATAATGTCAGAAAAACCTGGAGCTCACCCATCTGAATCCCTGGAGGATATATAGCATAGTCTTCTGAGACTGGACAAGTCCTTCTCTCCAGGAGAGATGTTTTAAAAGAACCAAACTCTCAAAGGAAGTTCTCCCAGGGTAGGACTGAAAGGGAGAGGCGGAGACCTCCCAAAGACAGTGTTTAGGAGAGAATCTGGGGAGAGGGCAAAGAGCCTCCGTCTGAGAATAATTCCCAGGTGTGCTTCTGATCCTAGCTTCCACACCTCCACCCTTGATTACTCAAGCTTGCTACTAGCCTTCTAAGACCAACCCTAATCAAGAGGTTCCATCTGTGACCACCTCCCTGACCTTAGAACTGAATCTCCTCCGCCACTCCAGACAAGATACTCACTATCTCTGAACCCAGGTTGTTACACAAATGAGACAGGAAAGAGGCAAGAAGACATGCTACAGAGACTTTCCATTGGATCATGTTGATCACAGAGGACATATTATGATAAAGCACAGAGAGTGATTTGGTTTATTGGTTTTCTTCCTATACAATGCCTTACAGAGAGCAGCCTGGTTTGGTGAGAATGGGAGAGGAGGGGAAATGTATATTTCTGAGAACTTGTTTGTAAGCTGGTATTGGCCATGATCCTCCATTGGGAGGGAAATCTACCAGAATCTAGGTGGATTTGATAGAAGCCTTCTAAAAGTTACATACATCCTCTTATGCATTAGCATCTACCACCCAAGTCACCTTCATTGAGGCAAACGTGACATTCTTTTAGTTCTATCTGTTCAAAAGTAGGGAATGAGGAACAACTCACTGAACTAGAGAGATAAGTCTGTGAGTCATGAGCCTCTCACTCCATTACTGTAGTCCACCAGTGGAGTTTGGTTTGAAGGATGGGATCCTATGCCTGTAGACATAGTTATACTGGATTCTTGCTGTTGCAACTCTCAAGCCTTCAGTGTCCATGTTCACGGAGGCTTAGATGGAAAATGTAAGTTAGGATTTAGCACAGCAGATCTACTCCAGAAACCCATGTTACTGGAGTTATCCTTCATTTTCCACAAGAGCATGAAACCCCTCTCCTTGAGTCTCAGTCTGCTGAAGTTAGCACTGTAATTTCAAGAAAACTAAGGTTTAGACAGAGTAACTGTTTTCCACATAACTTTTTTTGCATGTGTGTGTTTGTTTAAAAGTACTTTAAAACAAAACTGGGGTGTAGTTGCTTTACAACGTTAATTTCTGCTTTGTTTGATTTTATGACAGCTTTTCTAAGCCTATATTGTAAAGTGCCATAACATAGTCACTATGGGGGGAAAAGAATTTAAACAGAGAGTGTGTGTGTCTTTGTGTGTGTGTGTGTGTGTGTGTGTGTGTGTGTGTATAGTAGTTAACCTAAAGAAGTATTTCAGAGCCACTATATACCCCTGGTCTTTGCATTACTATAATCCCTGATAAAGAAGCACTTCCAGATTTCAAAGTCACTGATAGATGTCACACAGAAAAAAAAGCAAATCGAGAATGAAATTATGACAATTATTTGGCTTAAACGTGCATATTGTTGGAGAAATCAACATTATTTCCACATGAATATAAACAATTTCTATATAAATACTGAAACTATCTCAGATAATCTTTCATTTCCCAGCAGTTTGTGTTACTCAGTCTTAAAATATTACTATATCCTCAATATATTGATTACTGACAACAAACTCAAGAGCTATAAACAAACTACTTTCTACAATTCTGTTATATTATTGGATTAATTTCTGAATAGTTAATAATATTGGAAACATATGAAAAATATAAAATAGTATAGCAGATACTTAGTAGAATTTGATCCAAGTATACCTAATATAACATAGTCACATCATTAAGTTCAGTAAATTTTCCCAAATTCATTTCCTATATTAATTCTATTTTCATTATAATAATTCTAATGCTTTCAAACCGAAGGGGAGAGATTGATGGCCATTACATTGTGATCTTTATCTCATGATTTGATAACACTTTCATAGTTATTCCACAGGATAAGTGAAGTACGAGCCACGCCACCATCTAGAGAATCTGAGCAAAAAACACCTTAAATCTATACTCAGGCTAACCATTCCTTAAACCCACAATAGGTTTCAATACACTCCTGAGGCCAGTGATCTGGGTAATTGCCTAAACTTTCATTTCACTGGGCCAGTGAAGACTTTACAAATCACTATATGCCAAATAATTTTTGAAATAAAACACAAATTATATAACCCTTATCTCCCTGACCCCAACTATAGTAAAGAAAAAACCCCAAAAGCCTAGCATTTGACCACTTTGAATAAAATAGGATGCAAATATGAAACCTTTATAGAAAAGCAATTTTGTTCTCATTTTTAAAGTGACACTCTGTACAGTGCCTTAAGTGGGTCCCCATCATTCTCAGCATAAATTTGACTTTTTTTTTCAATGACTGAAGATTTTCTCTCAAGCAGGTAAAGCCAGGTTTCTTCTTTTTTTGTATAGAATAAGGAAACAAGCTAGAATGAGGAGCAGTAAAATAATGTCCCACAGTAAATATGTCTCTTCAAATAAAGTGACCTGGTCAGTCCGCACAGCATCTGTGGTAACACAGGGGGCAATAATCCAGAAGAGAAACTAGAAAAATCAGTTCACACCACAAGGACTTTCCAGGTGAATCCTTCCATATACTGAATGGAGACTCAGAGAGAAACAGTCCGTGTCACAGCTGCCCCTTGTTAACCAGCAATAGGCGCTGGTGAGAGAGCCCAGAGTCACTAACTGTTCAAAAAAACTGTTTTTAAAAAATAATAAAGCCAGACCTTACCAGAAAGGAGCAAGCTGACTCCGCAGAGAACTAAGCCGGCTAAAGAATCCATGCTTCCCCAAATCTCTCCATCCAGTTTCCGCGGACATGCATGAGGTCCCAAGGATCCTTTCAAACACCCAGAGGTTTGTGACTTTCCATTCGCCTGTCCTACGAGGTCTTGTTTACAAGTCAGAGGCAAGAAGGAACAGCACAGAAGCGGGCAGTCACAGTCTCATTTCTGTCTGAGCACAGGGAGTTTTAAGTTCCTTTTTCCTGTTTCCTTTGTAGATTAGGATGGGAAAGGCCGTATCTTAAAGGCGTTTGGTATCAGCAGGGCTGGGGGCATGGTAAGCCCTGTGCATCTTGCAATTCATCAAAACACTTATCTATGGCTGCTGCTGCTGCTGCTGCTGCAGGGGTAGAGGAATTTTAGTTGGAAGTGTGGGTCCTGGTCAGCACTTTCAAAAACAATAGGGGTATCCTCTCTGAGGCGGGAAACTGAGAATAACAAGCCCTCCACCTATGTATGGTATGTACTGATGACTGGCCCTTCTCAGCCCTCTAACGGCTCTCACGGGTCTACTTGGGAGCCCTGACAGAAGGGGCTTTTGGGTGTGGGGAGCAGTTTTGGCTTTTGTTTTCTTGTTTTAACCCCACGTGGTTTGAATGGGGAAAAGACGTTTTCGTGATGAGAAAACACAACCCCCCGCCCAAAACAATTAATGTGGGTTAATTAACAGTGAGGTCAATGCTCAATGTGGCCACAGAGACCAGAGTCCAAAATTGTTAGCCTGTTTTCTTTTACACAGATGGCTTCTTTTTTGGCCAAGAGCCCGAAGATATCTATGCTACTGGCTACCGCATTTATTTTTTTATTAACAACTCATCTAGAGATGATCTAATTTCTTAAAGAACTGGCAGAGGAGGATTTCAGTAATAACTAGGAGGGATTTCATGGTTACTGGCCAACTTACTTTCAGAAGCAAATTATATTCAAGATTTTTTAAATAGCTTATGTGAAAGCCAAATAGTGTAAGTTTTAGGTGGGGATAAACAGTTTAAGATTTAGGTGAGGATAAAAATATAATTTATAAGAGCAGAGAAAGTAAAGAAAATAACCACTGGGGTAACCATATCTACAACAAGATCACAGACCCTAAATTTATGCAGATGACAACATCACAAAAATACGAATTCTGAATTTAGCACGGAGAGCCCATACCTTAGTCATCACCTTGCCTTTATGCCCTAGGAAAGAGGGCTCTGCTCTCTTTCCTACTCACTACAGGAAACGGCAGATGCTGCTAGTCTTGCCTGATTTCTGTCTTGGGTTTTATCACCTCAGTGATGATCTTGAGAATCGATTGATGTTTCTAGGCAGCTAAGGTAGAGAAGCTCAGGCTGTGTTTTCAGTAGACCTGGGTTCAAACACTGTCTCAGCCACGTGTAACCTGAGACAAGTTACTGAAACTTTGAGTCTCAGCTTCAGTAGCTGTAAAATAGCAATAATATCTCCATCAAGGGGAATTTTTGAGAGGATTAAATGAGGTTTGAAAATACATAGAAACATCCGGCACTGTGTCTAATTCATAGGAGACGTTCGTTAATTGTGTTAACATATTTCATTTCCTTTCATCTTTCCATTCCATCTCTAAAAGCTTCCTCCAGAAGTCTAGTCTCTACTTCTCTGAGATGGCATCAAGTCTGGCATCCTAACGAAGCAGTCTAGGAGTCAGGGACTCTGGGTACTAGTCCCAGGTCTGCCACGATCTGCCTGTGGGGCCTTGGACCATTCACTTCCCCATCTCTAGACCTCGGTTTCCTCAACTATGTAAGTGAAGCATTTAGACTGGATATGACTAATTCCCCTTCTGATGGTAACATCTCATAGTCTCAATGACTAAATTATCCCACTCAGCATCTCTATGCTGATTCCTAGGTCCTTTCATCTGGGCAGTTCAAAGAAGATGCTAACTGTATATCTTTGTCACTGTGAAAACCTAAGGGGTGGGAGGGTCACAAAAGTGATTTAAGCACACGGTATCTGAGACTTTGTGAGGCCCTCTGGCCCCAAGCCATATGGAGCAGCAGTGGAAGGAAGGCCTTGGAAACAAACAAATCCCAGTGCACCTTCCTCCCCAGGCACAGCTTCTCCTGTTTGTGCTTGATGGGCACACAAGGAAGCTGTCATCGCTCTTGCTCCTTCCTGTTTGCTGGTTCTTGAGGGCTGAAAGTGTTGCTACCTTGTGTCCCTACCTGGGCTGCCTGCCTCTGATCAGCTTCATCCTTCCCCATCATCTAGAATGATCTCCTCTTACCTAAGGCTGTCAGTCATGTTCTTTCCTTCATTACTGGAATGGGTGACTCATTTTCACTCTTCTCTCTGTAATCCAGAAATGTTGCTCAGTTTATTTTTTCATTATCCAAAAGAACTATGTAGTTTAATTTCATCTTCCAGGATCCAGAAATATTATTGCATATAATCCTTTTCCCTGTTGTCCAGAATATTGATTCCATATAATAAGCAAGCTGGGTTTCTTGAGTCTATGATTATACAGCTAGTTAAAAAGTGAACCAACTTTTCTCTGGGATGTCTGAACCTTTGGTGTGTAAATTTCAGGTGTAAAGTGAAGATAACTTGTGAACACAAGTTCGCAGACATGCTCTGACCCAGTTTTCTGCCTTACTGGTCTTAGAACACGGTGAACCAATTGAGGAACAACAGTATGAGCTTCACTACCAAGTGTGGGGCCAATAGGTCAGCAAAGCTGATTGGCAACAGGTTGGGAAGTTGCAAAACTGGATGGCATGCCAGAATTTCCAAGGGAAGGGAGAGGCCATTTCCATGTCTGGACAGGACTTTCCCCAATACATAACGTATTAAGGAAATACCACATACTTGGACATGGCCACAACCCTTCTTTTGAAAGCTGGCTGTGGCCATCATCAGGGTATCTCCATACCCTGAGGAGCCTTGCTGGGGACCACCTGGGTCAGCTCTCTATCCTTCAGCAGTTCCACCCACCCAGAAATGTTGGAATGCTCTTCCCATTCTGGCCTAATTAATACCTAGTTATCTCCTGGGTCTCAGTTTCAGAAAGGTCTTCCCTGACCTGTTCAGTCTGAATCAGGTCTCCCCTGTTATTCCTTCCCACCATCCTCTCCTTTTTTTTCCACAATACTAATCACAGTTGGTAATCATATACTTGTCTTCTTCTTTTTAATGTCTCTTTTCCCCTCAGCTGACAGATACCTTCATGAGGCAGGAAACATATCTAACTGATTCACCACTGAATTCCTATATCTGAGCACAGTGCCTGGTAAGTCATAGTAGGTCTTGAATAAATACTTAATGAACTAACATATGAATGAAAAGACTCCCATCATTGTTTATATACTCAAACCTTGAAAAGTCTTTGGAGTCAGGCAAACCTAGATCGCGAATTTAACTCATATCTCTCAACCTCAGATTCCTCATCTTTAAAATGGAAATAAATAATGTCTAATTCATGAGATAACATAGTATCTGGCACAAGTACATATTTAATAAGGGCTTTCTATAGGTTTCTTCTCCATTCAAAACTGCCACACCACCCCTGGACTGCAATATAGAGTTACTGGCAATGAGGAAGCAAGATCCAACAAAGGCTAAGTAACCTGCGCACCTGTGGGTAGCAGAGAGAGTATTAGAATCCTGGTCTCTTGGTTTCCAATTTTTCTCAAAGTTTCATAGATGGCTCTCTTTTTCACAGTTCATCTATAGACCACAATGTGCGAAAAAGTAGATAAAGAGAAATGTAGCCAACATCACAAACACCAACCCAGGTGTTTAGGAAAGAAATCAGGCCTTAGGAAAGAATTTGAAACTTGATAGGTAATGGAAAAGTTTGATGACACTGATAAACGCAGACAGTTAAAGTTTTTACGTATTTAGTTTTGGCTGTTGTGGGTCTTCTTGTCATGCGGGCTTTTCTCCCGTTGTGGAGAGCAACGGCTGCTCTCTAGTTGCGGTGCACTGCCTCCTCATGCAGAGAAGGCGATGGCCCCCCACTCCAGGACTCTCGCCTGGAAAACCCCATGGACGGAGGAGCCTGGTGGGCTGCAGTCCATGGGGTTGCGAAGAGTCGGACTCGACTGAGCGACTTCACTTTCACTTTTCACTTTCACGCACTGGAGAAGGAAATGGCAACCCACACCAGTGTTCTTGCCTGGAGCATCCCAGGGACAGGGAGCCTGGTGGGCTGCCATCCATGGGGTCGCACAGAGTCGGACATGACAGCAGTGACTTAGCAGCAGCAGTAGCAGCAGCCCCCTCTTTGGGGTGGCTTTTCTTATTGCCACAGGCTCTAGGGAAGCTGGGCTTCTGCAGCTGTGGCTCCTGCACGCTAGAACACAGGTTCAGTAGTTGTGGTGCATGGGCTTAGCTGCTCCACAGCATGTGTGATCTTCCCAGATCAGGGATCAAACCAATGTCTCCTGCATTTACAGGCATATTATTTACCACTGAGCCACCAGGGAATCCCAAATGTAGACATTCATCACTGTGCTTCCAAAATAGCAGGAAGTAATATCAGAATCTGTGGGCACCCCACTGCCATGCTCTAGGGAAGGGAAAGGGACTTCCTCAACTAGTCAAGCTGGCTATGTGTGAGTTTTCCAGACACCATTATAGCAGAACAAAAGAGAAAACCAAACCGATACACAAGCAAGCAAAATAAGCAAAGAAATGAGGCACTTGGCTAATGTTTCACTTTCTCATCTCTCCTTTTTGTACTTAATATGTGAAAAAACATCTACAGAAAACAGTAAAAGTCTTTGAGATGGATTAACAAAAGTAGCAATGGATAAATTAAAAATGTGATGAGGTATGAGAAATAACTTACACAATGTTCCTACTGTGTTAGTACTGCATGTCTAGAGGCCACTATCACAAATATGTAGCAAAAGTCTTAGATGCATATTCTCTGGCCCCAAAAGTCCACTTTTACAATATAATGCAAGCCCAAAGCAAATTTGTGTCTAACATTTATGTCTGAAGTATTGTTGATAATAATAAAAATCTGAGGCTTCCTTGGTGGTCTAGTGGTTAAGAAACTGCATGCAAATGCAGGGGACATGGATTTGATCTCTGGTCCGGGAAGATTCCACATTCTGTGAAACAACTAAGCCTGTGTACCACAACTACTAAGCCTGAGCTCTAAAACCCATGCTCTGCAACAAGAGAAGCCACCGCAATGAGAAGCCTGCACACAGCTAAAGAATATCCTACACCCAATGGAGAAAGTCCATATACAGTAATGAAGACCCAGTGCAGCCACAAATAAATAAACTGTTAAAAATATCAAAACATGGAAATACTCTAAGCAGCCAAAAAAATGGATTTTTAATATAAATTATGGTAAGCAGTAAAATACCAGGCAAATGTCAAAATGTTGTGATGGAAGCATACTGACATGGAAAGATTAAAGGATGCTTTCATTCCAATCACAAAGAAATTGCCAAAGAATTCTCAAACTACTGCACAATTGCACTCATCTCACATGCTAGTAAAGTAATGCTCAAAATTCTCCAAGCCAGGCTTCAGCAATACGCGAACCATGAACTTCCTGGTTTTAGAAAAGGCAGAGGAACCAGAGATCAAATTGCCAACATCCGCTGGATCATGGAAAAAGCAAGAGAGTTCCAGAAAAACATCTATTTCTGCTTTCTTGACTATGCCAAAGCCTTTGACTGTGTGGATCACAATAAACTGTGGAAAATTCTGAAANGGTGGAGGGTGTGGGGGCAATGCTGGGTCAAGAAAAGGACAGAGGAAGAAACCTGGATCTGTGATGTTCTCAGGGAGTCAGGGCCAGCTCTGTTGGGTGACTTCTAGTGAGGTGAGACAAATAGATGCTTGCTTTATTTAATCAATAGTCAAGTCAGGATTTCTGTTACTGGAAGAGGCAAACCTCCTCAAGTGAAGTCACTCAGTCGTGTCCAACTCTTTGTGACCCTGTGGCCCACCAGGCTCCTCTGTCCATGGGATTCTCCAGGCAAGAATACTGGAATGGGTTGCCATTTCCTTCTCCAGGGGATCTTCCCAACCCAGGGATCGAACCCAGGTCTCCTGCATTGCAGGCAGACGCTTTAACCTCTGAGCCACCAGGGAAGCAAGCCTCCTAAAAGGGACTAAAGGAAGACCTTTAGTCTACCTTCTGTTGCTCATTCTTAGGACCCTTTCCCCCAAGAGTCAAGGCCGGGTCCATGGGACCAGAAGGTGGCAGGCAGAGCCCAGGATGCAGCACTTCCTTTCCTATGTCTCTGTAAGCCCCTAACCCCATGTGATGTGCTAAGACACTTCAGTTCTGTCTGACTGTGTAACCCCCTGGACTGTAGACTCTGTGCAACCCCATGGACTGTTGACAGGTTCCTCTCTCCATAGGATTCTCCAGGCAAGAATACAAGAGAGGGTTGCATGCCCTCCTTCAGAGGACCTTCCCCACCCAGGGTTTGAACCTGGATCTCCTGCACTGCAGGCGTATTCTTTACCATCTGAGCCACCCCAGGAAGCCTACCCCCGAGCAACCCACCCTTC
This sequence comes from Neotragus pygmaeus, assembly GCA_006410875.1. NCBI lineage: Eukaryota > Metazoa > Chordata > Mammalia > Artiodactyla > Bovidae > Neotragus > Neotragus pygmaeus. The sequence goes on from SJYV01015136.1 coordinate 507,007, forward strand.
AAATGAAGGCCCCACTCCCATTCTACCCACCCCCATCCCCACAAGAGACCTTTCTGCTCATGTTAGACATGAGTGGGTCCCTGCTCCATCCTGGATGGTGGAGGGGAGTGTCATCTTTCCCTCCCCACCTAGACACAGGTGATTACAACACACCCAGAGAGCTTCCCCTTCTGTGGTCAAGGACCGTTACGTTTCCAGCCTTATCAGAACAAAACAAGATAAAACCACCAGCACAGGCCGGCGCAGGCGCACCGAGGCCTAAGGATGAGATGGCTGGATGGCATCACTGCCTCAATGAATGTGAGTCTGAGTGATCTCCGGGAGTTGGTGATGGACAGGGAGGTCTGGTGTGCTGCGATACATGGGGTCGCATAGAGTCGGACAGGACTGAGCGACTGAGCTGAACTGACTGATAGTAACCCTGCGTTCATTATGCCGCAGCATTTGTAATAAACTAGCATTGCGTGTTTGCCCTCCCCTCACCCCCCAACCCCCTGGGGTTTCACTTGGGTGCTTGTGACTAAGCGCCTGCGGGCAAGGAGGAAGTTACACAACCTACAGCTGTCAATCAACCTGTCGTCAAATTATGCAGAACGTAAAGCGGGATTTTCCACCCGGCGTCTGGTTTCGCTTCTCTCTCTCAGGCGCGTACGTTTGCTTTGCTCCTTACAACTGCTCCGTGTCTCTCAACTGAATTCTTTCTCATCAAGAGGACAAGAACTGAGGGAATTACTGTTTTCTGGCAGTGACGGTCACACAGGATAACTGTGGACCAGCCCTTACAAGCCTCCTCCTGGGCCACCTCCAGCCTGTATCTCGGGCACTTGGGGTGTAATAAATACCATATATTCAATATGATATGACAGTCTATGTGATATTCAATACGATACGCTATTCAATATGAATATCATATATTCACTATATAATCAATATATCATCTTCGGGTACAATCAATATGATATATTCAATATGATATTCTATGGGATATTCAACATGATATGCTATTCAATACACTAATCAGCATGATGTCCTGGGGGATAATCAGTATGATAAATCAGGAGGCAGGGTCATCAAGAGAGGCCTTAAAGGCGGGGTCCCACCCCATCCCCAGGGACTTCAGGCTGCGAGGTCTCAGCAGCGCCGATTCCCACGTGCCCATGCGGTAACTCGCATGGCTTCGTCTTCCAGTCTCCCAGTCTGGCTTCCTTATCCCTGACTGGCTTACTGGGGTGACTTTCTCACACAAATCCTTGCCCTTGATCTCACTTTCTAGAACAAGTACTTCCGTGTCCTTGTCTCACAGCTGGCTTTCGTGGGTGCCCAAACTGAGACCATGTCCTTGATGATATAAAATCCCTGATTTTTTGCCCTTCCTCTGCTTAATAACTTGAAACTATTCCAAGTCTGCAAGCAATAAATGCTGGAGGGGGTGTGGAGAAAGGGGAACCCTCTTACACTGTTGGTGGGNGGTACTTTGGCCACCTCATGCAAAGAGTTGACTCATTGGAAAAGACTCTGATGCTGGGAAGGATTGGGTGCAGGAGAGGAAGCGGACAACAGAGAATGAGATGGCTGGATGGCATCACTGACTTGATGGACCTGAGTCTGAGTGAACTCCAGGAGTTGGTGATGGACAGGGAGGCCTGGCGTGCTGCGATTCATGGGGTCACAAAGAGTCAGACACGACTGAGCAACTGAACTGAACTGAACTGAACTGATGGTATATTATGGGCTTCCCTTATGGCTCAGCTGGTGAAGAATCTGCCTGCAATGCGGGAGACCTTGGTTTGATTCCTGGTTTTGATCCCTGGTTTGGGAAGATCCCCTGGAGAAGGGAAAAGCTACCCACTCTAGTACTCTGGCCTGGAGAATTCCACGTACTGACTGTATAGTCCACGGAGTTGCAGAGAGTGGGACACAACTGAGCAACTTTCACTTTCATGGTGTATTTTTTTGGGAGAAAAAACAGATCAGACAGCATGACATTTACACACATGCATACACTCTCTATACATGTATATTTATCTATCATACATTATATATATATATATAATATATATAATATATATATATATATTACACAGCAAAATGTTAAAAGTTACTACTTCTGGATTATTGAAAAACCAGTATTTATTTTCTTTATAATTTTCTATACTTTCAGCTTTAAAGAACTAATGAACCTATATGCACAAATGAATACAATTGGGGGAAAATCCTTGAGATAGTTGACCCAGGGCAGTAGGATGTACCTTAAAACATCCACTGGCAAATATGCAACAGAATGCAGGTGAACTTCAGCCTGGGGAGGTGAGCAAACAGAGTGGACTGTCAGCTTCCTGCAGTGCAGCCCTGGCATTCTGCCTTTTGCAGGGCTGTGGGCACTGAAGCACCACCACCATCACATCTGGCTTCTCAAGGACTTTTGTGAACTCTCTTTGTGAACCCACTGTACCTAGCAGTGGCTAGCAGAAAAGGAAGGGTCATCAACAATTAAGTCTGATCTTCAGCCCAGACTCCACAGTTAAAAGTGGCAACACCCACTTTGGTCTGGAGCAGAGTTGATGGCCATGGAAAATACCTGACCCTCTCTGAACCCCATTTACTCTAAATCTTTTTTTTAGCATCTAAATGGCAAGTGCTGTGCTAATTGTTGTAGGAAGAGACACAGATATAGACGATGTGGTCTCTGCTTTCGAAGCTCACAATTACATAATCCCAGCATAGTGACAATGCCTCAGAACAGGAAAAGTTAAATAAAAATTAGACATTGTGTGGTTAAATACTGAAGGGTGGTACTGGCAGTAAAAGTTGTCATACTCTGGGATCCTTTAGCCCTCAAGGCACTAATTCTCATGCCTTTTTTTTCTTCTCCTGATATTTCCTTGGCACACATGGCATCTTTCTAGATAGACTACAAGCCCCATAGGCAGGGCCTCAGCTCTTTTAATGTGCACTTGAAAAGAATATGGATTCTACTGGTGGCTGGAGTGTTCCAAAAACCACACTTAGGTCCAGTCGGTTCATAATGTTGTTTAGGTCCTCTCCATCCCCACTCATTTATTTTCTACCTGTTACACTAGTTTCTAAAAGCAGAAGGTTAAAGATTCCGACTATAATTATGCATTTGTATTCATGCTTTCAATTCCACCAATTTTTCTTCATATATTTTAAAGGTTGTTAGTTTCATTCATATTTAAGATTGTTATGTGTCTTTGTAAATTGACTCACTTATCTTTCATTAATATCTATCTTTATCTCTGATAATATTTCTTGTTGTGAAGTCTTCTTTAATATTCTGGTAACTTTTGAAATTATCACAGCAGACTTATTCTCTAGCCTTCACAGTTACTTATTTACCCATAGCTCTACCCCAAAAGGGCCATATAGAAGAAGGAAATCTTGAATTATGTATTGAAACCTGAAGTGTTTACCAGGTGAACCATGACAATGGCAGGGAGGAGGGCAAAACGGGCATTTCTGACAAATGGACCAGTAGCCTGAGCCCAAACATGATGATATGAAACAGTACACCATGTTATTGTTGCTATTCAGTTGCTAAGTCATGTCCAACTCTTTGTGACCCCATGGACTATAGCACACCAGGTTTCCCTGTCTTTCACTATCTTCTGGAGTTTGCTCAGACTCATGTCATTGAGTCGATGATGCCATCCAATCAAATCATCCTCTGTTGCCCCTTCTCCTCTTGCCCTCAATCTTTCCCAGCATCAGGGTCTTTTCCCATGAGTCAACTCTTCACATCAGGTGGCTCAAGTATTAGAGCTTCAGCTTTAGCATCAGTCCTTCCAATGAATATTCAGGCTTGTTTTCCTTTAGGATTGACTGCTTTGATCTCCTTGTTGTCCAAGGGACTCTCAAGAGTCTTTTCCAGCACCACATTTCAAAAGGATCAATTCTTCAATGCTCACCCTTCTTTATGGTCCAACACTCACATCCATATATGACTAATGGAAAAACCATTGCTTTGATCATACAGATCTTTGTTGTGCCTCTGCTTCTTAATATGCTGTCTAAATTTGTCTTAGCTTTTATTAAAAGGAGCAAGTGTCTTTTAATTTCATGGCTGCAGTCACCATCTGCAGTGATTTTCGACAGCACAAAAATAAAGTCTGACACTGTTTCCACTGTTTCCCATCTATTTCCCATGAAGTGATGGGACCAGATGCCNTGACTAGACGGACCTTAGTCGCCAAAGTAATGTCTCTGCTTTTGAATATACTATCTAGGTTGGTCATAACTTTTCTTCCAAGGAGTAAGCGTCTTTTAATTTCATGGCTGCAGTCACTATCTGCAGTGATTTTTGGAGCCCCCCAAAATAAAGTCTGACACTGTTTCCACTGTTCCCCATCTATTTCCCATGAAGTGATGGGACCAGATGCCATGATCTTCGTTTTCTGAATGTTGAGCTTTAAGCCAACTTTTTCACTCTCCTCTTTCACTTTCATCAAGAGGCTTTTTAGCTCCTCTTCACTTTCTGCTGAATAATTGGTGTTTTTGAACTGTGGTATTGGAGAAGACTCTTGAGAGTCCCTTAGACTGACTCCTCGGAGATCCAACCAGTCAATCCTAAAGGAGATCAATCCTGAATATTCATTGGAAATACTGATGCTAAAGCTGAAACTCCAATACTTTGGCCACCTGATGGGAAGAACTGACTCATTTGAAAAGACCCTGATGCTGGGAAAGATTGAAGGCAGGAGGAGGGGACGACAGAGGATTCAGTGGTTGGATCGCATCACCAACTTGATGGGCATGAGTTTGAGTAAGCTCCGGGAGTTGGTAATGGACAGGGAAGCCTGTCATGCTGCTGTCCATGGAGTCGCAAAGAGTTGGACATGACTGAGTAACTGAACTGAAATGATTTCTCTTTCAGTGAAGGGCCCCATAATCCATCTGACCTAGAGACCACTGAACTCTTAAAACTCAGCTTATTACCTTTCCTCCAAACCTGCTCTCCCGGTCCCCATTTCAGGGAGTAGCACCACCGACCATCCCGTTGCCCAAGCTGGACACCTGGGAGTCATTCAGGGATCCCCGTTTCCCTTCCCTCATTTCCACCACCTTATTTGTCTGTCCACTAAGCCAGCTGGCCTCTTTTCATCTCCATGGGTACCTTTCCCATCCAGGACGTCATTATTTCTAGTTAAGCTATGGCCGTAGCCTCCGGCTTGTCCTCCCTGCCATTATACTTGCCCTTCTCCAATTCATCACTTTCATTACAGTCTCAATGAGCATTCTAAAACGTGCCTCGAATGTTGCACTTTATCCCGGTACCCTCAGGATAATGAACCAGTTCTTTAATGTGGTTTATAAAAAAGATGAGCATGTAATGTATTGGGACAACCTGGGACAATTTGAAAACTGAAAGGAGGCACTATTAATAATTACACCAGGACAATATGACTGCCCCAGGCAAACTGGGAGGAGACGTTCCCGTAAGTATAATGTCCTCTTGCCTATTTTGCCTTGTTTCAGGTGCTGGTCACTCTTGCCTGGAACACCAGTGCAGGCAGAAGAGGTTTATTCATTGGGCAATGAGGACGGGGGATTTTTTGAGCTGAGGATGCTATACTGGCAGTAATGATAGGACATCACGTTTGAGCAGTAGTTTACATTTTGCAAAACACATTTATGGTATTGGTTGAATAATGAATTGTTTGGTATATCATTTGATCGAGGGCAGTGTATTAGGTGCTGAAGGACATTGACTTTTTTATTTTTAAGTAAGAATGGTTTTGGACATTGAGGATAAGTGATTTTTAGCCTTACTGGACCATGGATCCCTTTGAGAATCTAATGCAATCCATGGACCCATTTTGTCTGCAGATGTATATTCAAGTCATATTCTATGCACCTTTGTAGGAGGAACTAAGAGGTTAAAGAATCTCTTCTACAGATTTTATGATTGATTCAGTGGTATATTAATGTGGACTCATTTTTAGCCACTAATGAAATTGTAAAATGCAGATGGAAAGTGTAAATTTTTTTGTGACCCCGTACCCTGCTCTAAGTCTAACCTGTAAAAAGTATCATTAATGATAACAAATGTTTTCCCCAATTTAGTGCTTTGTGAATAATAAATAGGTTATGTAGCAGTCTCCACAAGGTTGTTTTTGAGGACACTTAGGAGACACCTTAAATATGTTTGAATCTATATAATACTGTATATTTGTTTCCATATTGTAAAAACATGTGTTTTCTTTGCAGTATGTCATCAAAAAGCTCAACCTCCGAAATGCCTCCAGCCGAGAGCGGCGAGCTGCTGAACAGGAAGCTCAGCTCTTGTCTCAGCTGAAGCATCCCAACATTGTCACCTACAAGGAGTCGTGGGAGGGTGGGGACGGTTTGCTGTACATCGTCATGGGCTTCTGTGAAGGAGGTGATCTGTACCGAAAGCTCAAAGAGCAAAAAGGGAGGCTTCTGCCTGAGAGTCAGGTGGTGGAGTGGTTTGTTCAGATCGCCATGGCTCTGCAGGTACTGTCAGGATTCAGAGCATTTCACTTGCTCCAAGGTGACCAAAGGATGGCTGGGAGGATTTTAGGGAAACGATTCCCCAGATTTATTCATGAAAAAAAAGAAAAAACGTTTAAAAACTCCCATTTATGATGACCTAGTCCCTCTTGCTTTAGCATTGGAGTATTTCTGAATAAGTAAATACTATATTGAAGCAGACATGGATTTTATCTGATGGCTGGGGAAGATAGTTCTCTATTCATTTAAATATTATAGCAAAATCCATTTTAAGGGCCCTTAATTGAGAAAAACCAGAGAATGACTGTTATATGTTGGTCAGCTGCATCATACTGAATGGTGGTTGAGCTAATTAATGTGCCTAAACTCTGGGGCTTTGGGCTTTAACTCTGCTGTGGCAGAGTTAGTAGAAATGTGAAATATGTTTGTGTTTTAATATACGTATTTTCAAAAGTGAGACTGTTCATGAAATGTCACTCTTGGACTAGTCTGACTTGTCCAGAATATACTGTGTTTAAATATAAGTTTTTTCACTCTAAAATAAAAGTGATTTTGTTATAGTTGAAAACGTCATTAACCTGAAGATTTCATGAGCCTGAGAGGAATGTTCATCTAACTTTGTCTAAGTTGTCTACCTTCAATGGCAGTTTGAAAAAATGGTTTTTAAAGGGTCCATATAATGCTAGGTGGTATGACTGTCAAGGCGCCAGGGAATAATTGTGAAGGAAGTTGGGCAAATTAACGCATAGAACTTAATTTCTTTCTTTGGAAAGTTGTAAATTAGACCTTTTGTTTACAGACTATAAAACAATAGTGTTTTGATGTGTAGGTAAGTAAGGCTCTTTAACTTACACAATTGTTGATGGTATATAAGAAGTCAAAAATAAGTTGACAAGTGTATTTATATTGAATACAATGTTCTTTTTCTTCAGTATTTACATGAAAAACACATCCTCCACCGAGATCTAAAAACCCAAAATGTCTTCCTGACAAGAACAAATATAATCAAAGTGGGTGACCTTGGAATTGCCCGAGTGCTTGAGAACCACTGTGACATGGCTAGCACCCTCATTGGCACACCGTACTACATGAGCCCTGAATTGTTTTCAAACAAACCCTACAACTACAAGGTAGGATTGGGCTGTTTCTGCCAACTCACCTTGTCTCTAGGGCAGTATTCATAATTTTAGAATCCATCAGAATATTAAGTCAGAAGAATTCTCTGAATTAATTTAAGGAAAATGTCTTTTTTTTTTAGAGAGGAAAATGTAAATAAGGCATTCTGATATTTCACCATTTACTAATTTTTTTTTTCTAGTCTGATGTTTGGGCTCTGGGATGCTGTGTTTATGAAATGGCCACCCTGAAGCATGCTTTCAATGCAAAAGACATGAATTCTTTAGTTTATCGAATTATTGAAGGAAAGGTAAAGAATATTTTGGAACTAATTATTTTTACTATACGGAGCAAGGTTAATTTAATCTAACTTTGAAAGTAGCTACTAGTAAAAGGGATAATTGGGTGGATAGTTAAGAATGGTGGGTCCCATGTGTGGGGAAGGTTGAACTATAGGAGAAGGAACTGATCTTTCCATGATATTAATTTAAGGTGGCTGAGTGGGTCTGAAGAATTGGCTTCTTGAAAACCGCAACCTTATAGCCTTAGGATGTGCAGATGCCCTGAGGCTATTGGTAGTGTCTCCTAAGTACCTTATGGTTAAATGAACCCCATTTGCAATGAGTCTACTCTGTCTGAACTTGTTCCTTTGATAATCATTATAATCACTAGACAGATGCTAGAGTGACAAATTTTATATATGAATTTCATGAGACTTGTTGCTTTAAGTTTTGAGGCTATGAATCACTTACTGATTTTAATATTACATCAAGACACATTTAATGTTTTAATTTGAAAAAAAATTAAAAAACACATAAAAAGTAAAATTTGCTTTTTACATCCACTACTTAATAATTCCACTAAAGAACCAAAAAGGAAAGGGTTGAAATTTCTCTCTGTTATCATCCATTTCCATTCCTTAGAGATAACCAGTGGTGACCATTTGTTGCAGAGCTTTCCCGGCTTTCCCTGTCTTTATACAGACTTTGCTCTGGGTGTGTATGTTTAAAAAAGTAACTGAAGTGAAAGCAGGCTACACACACTGTTGTACTCAACCCACTTTTCTGACTTAACATATGAGGGACATCTTTCCAGGCTGGTATCTATCAGTCTTTTATTTTTTTAAAGGCTGCCTGGTATTTTATTAGGAGGGTATGGGACTTCCCAGGTGGCACTAGTGGTAAAGAATCCACCTGCCAATGCAGGAGATGCAAGAGACTCAGGTTTATTTTATTTTTAATATAAATTTATGTATTTTAATTGGAGGCTAATTACTTTACAATATTGTATTGGTTTGGCCATACATCAACATGAATCCGCCATGGGTATACATGTGTTCCCCATCCTGGAACCCCCTCCTGCCTCCCTCCCCATACCATCCCTCTGGGTCATCCCAGTGCACCAGCCCCGAGCACCCTGTATCATGCATTGAACCTGGACTGGCGATTCATTTCACATATGGTATTATACATGTTTCAATTCCATTCTCCCAAATCATCCCACCCTCGCTCTCTCCCACAGAGTCAAAAAAGACTGTTCTATGCATTTGTATCTCTCTTGCTGTCTCGCATACAGGATTATCGTTACTATCTTTCTAAATTCCATATATATATGCATTAGTATACTGTATTGGTGTTATTCTTTATGGCTTCACTCTGTATAATAGGGTCCAGTTTCATCTACCTCATTAGAACTGATTAAAATGTATTCTTTTTAATGGCTGAGTAATACTCCATTGTGTATATGTACCACAGCTTTCTTATCCATTTGTCTGCTGATGGACATCTAGGTTGCTTCCATGTCCTGGCTATTATAAACAGTGCTGTGATGAACATTGGGGTATACGTGTCTTTTTCAATTCTGGTTTCCTCGGTGTATATGCCCAGCAGTGGGATTCCTGAGTCATATGGCAATTCTATTTCCAGTTTTTTAAGGAATCTCCACACTGTTCTCCATAGTGGCTGTACTAGTTTGCGTTCCCACCAACAGTGTAAGAGGGTTCCCTTTTCTCCACACCCTCTCCAGCGTTTATTGGTTGTAGACTTTTGGATTTCAGCCATTCTGACTGGTGTGAAATGGAAAAACAGTGGTTAGATGCCACGAAGTAGGTAGCAATCCCTTAACTGTACGCATGTTGTCAGGCCTGAGAGCCTCTTTCATCCTTGTCAAGGGGAGTGCTAACCCTCTCTCCTTTCATACAACATGAGACGTAGGTTTAATCTCTGGATCCGGAAGATTTCCCTGGAGTAGGAAATGGCATCTCACTGCAGCATTCTTGCCTGGGAAGTCCCATGAACAGAGGAGCCTGGTGGGCTACAGTCTTTGGGGTTGCAAAGAGTTGGACATGGCTGAGTGCACACGCATGCACACACATACACACCATACTCTATTCCTCAAGTACCCTATGGATGGCCATTTACATCACACACACACACACACACACACACCCACACCCCATACTCTATTCCTCAAGTACCCTATGGATGGCCATTTATGTTGTTTCCAGTCACTCACTACTACAGGAACAACACTGAAGTGGATATCCTGGCATATAAATCTTTAGGAACTCATGCTCTTGTTTATAAAGGAGACAGTCCTCAAATGGAATTGCTGGTTTGAAAGATAAATTTTATAATTGTACAATTTGCTGTTAGAACCAAGATGCCAGGTCAGCTGCCTGTATGCTGGTTATTTTCTGCTCCTGTGGATAATGATTTTAAAAAATGTACATTGGGAAATCTCTTCTGTCTTTTACTTTTCTTAAGACTGTTAGTCATCCCTGTGGTTTGATTTCTCTTTGTAGCTGCCACCAATGCCAAAAGATTACAGCCCAGAGCTGGCAGAACTGATAAGAACTATGCTGAGCAAGAGACCTGAAGAAAGACCTTNTTTTACTTTTCTTAAGACTGTTAGTCATCCCTGTGGTTTGATTTCTCTTTGTAGCTGCCACCAATGCCAAAAGATTACAGCCCAGAGCTGGCAGAACTGATAAGAACTATGCTGAGCAAGAGACCTGAAGAAAGACCTTCTGTGAGGAGCATCTTGAGGCAGCCTTACATAAAGCACCAAATATCCTTGTTTCTGGAGGCCACGAAGGCGTAAGATACTTCCCTTGCAAATAGCTGGGCTAAATAGATGGAATAAAAGAGAGTGGTTTTTCTAATTTTCATGTGTGAGAATTTATGGTGAGTTTTTTAAAAACATGAAGTAGAATTGCATGATTAAAACAAGTGTTGAGATTTGCTTAATTGGTGAACTCAGAAATCTGGAAAACCATTGGAGGAATCACTTTCACATTCCTCTGAGAGTTCCAAAGCATTCTGAGTATGAGTCCTTTAAAAGGATGTATGTTTTACAAATCATATTAAAATGACAGACCGTCTAAGAAGCCTATTACATTATGTGCTGTGTAAGATAATAGTCGCATTTAAAAAATAGTACTCAAATTTCATAGGACTTTTATAAGGTTCTTTGTTCACTCATATAGAATTCTTTGACTTGCAGGTCCTACCTTCGCTAAATAGCTGTTCCAGGATCTAAGACTTAGAGCTGGACAAGACCTTCACAGTCTCTGCCTTTTGACTTATTAATTTGGAGGCAATGTTAGAGAGGCCCCAGGGAATAAAGGAGGACCATATTTTTGTTTACATTGCCTATAATTTACCACCAGCAGACCTTTGGCCTTCTGTACCTTTGGTCTTCAGGCTCTCCTTGAATTCTCCAAAGGTTTAGCTCCATTGTAAAACAGTTGGGGATATTATTCCTGTAAACATTTATTCTGCGGGTGAAGGCTGAGTATACTAATCATTTTTACTTTTAAACTTGGCAAAGCAGTTGTGTGTTATTACAAACATGAAAATTGAAGATGAAAATAATCCTGGTATTTCTAACTGTGAGGCAGTTTTTCATAGATGTAAAATCTTAGAACAGTGTTATATTTACAGAAAAGTTGCAGAGATAAAGCAGAGAGCTTGTATATAACCCTCACTCAGTTCGCCTATCAACATCTATATTACCATGGTACATTTGTCAGAACTAAGAAAGCATCAGTATCTGATGCTGACTAAACTACAGACTTTATTTGGCTTTCACCAGTTTTTCTACTAATGTCCTTCTTTTTGCTTCAGGATCCAGTCCAACATACCATATTACTCCTCGTTTCTCTGTAGTCAACTTGGGTCGCTGACAGTTTCTTAGTTTCTTTATTTTTCATGACCGTCATTGTTTTTGGAGATTACTGGTCAAGTGTTTTGTTGAATGCTCCCTGGTTTTAGAAAACTCTTCTTCATAAAAGGTGCAGTTATATGGGAATTTCCCTGGCAGTCCAGTGGTTAGGATTCCAGACGTCCACTGCAGGAGGCCCAGGTTCTATCAGGGAACTAAGATCTTGCAAGCTATGTGGTGTGGCCAAAAAAGAAAAGAAGAAAAAAAAAAGGAGAAGTTCTATAAAGGAGTTGTAACATGTATGCACATTTCCTCACATATATAGAAACGTTTAAACTTCATTGTATTAATAATAACTTTTTCTTCTTTCTTCCTCATAAAGGAAAACCTCCAAAAATAATGTTAAAAATGGTGACTCTAAATCCAAGCCTGTGGCTGCAGTGGTTTCTGGAAAGCCTGAATTAAGTCATGAAGTAGTTCNTGAAGAGAAAGTCATTAAGAGGCATTTTTTCCATGACCTTTGAATAAGTAATTATTTCATCTACTTACATATCTATTTACTTTTCTAACTTTTGGAGTCAATGTAGAATATCCACTTCATTAATATTAAGATTTTAATAATAATAATGTGTAATATTAATAATAATTTGTAATAATAATAATAATGTGTAATATTGGGCTAAAATAGATTATTATTTTTTATAGTCCAAATATTTCTTCAAGTTTTGTCTAAATTTAGTAACAAAAATCATTATGTGAAAATTTATAGCTACTTTCTAGTAAATATTTTTGAACACTATATCATTTAAGATACGTTTTATAAATAAAGTTGGTCTCAGTATAGGAAGAGGGAGCTGGAGCTTGGTCTACAGTGTATCAAAATTCTCCTTTATGTCATATGTTGATTGCAATTTTGATTACGGAGGCATGCTCTGCTCCACTTAACACTCTTGAACAAGGGGAAGCTCTGATCAAAATCCCCAAACCACTTCTGACAGCAGGCTGAGTGAACAGCTTATTGAATGCTAGAAAATAATGAACAGCAAATGCTTCTGGAAAATTTGACTGTTGGGCAAACAGTACATAACCAAACGTTTACATCTGTGAAGTCACCTCCTATCCTGTGGGATCCCAGGATGTGTCCATACTGTGGTAGAAAACTAGCTTTTACCATAGTATGGAGGGGTACTGATAAATGCTTCTTAAACATGGGTTGTATCTCTAAACTTTGCATCTGGATGGGGCTATTTGAATAAAATGTGACTAGTAGTTGTTGAGGAGAAAATACATGCATCACCTCTAGTTTGGGGTCTGTAGCATCTCCCACACTACTCTCCTTTTTCTACAGCCAATAAATCCCTCAGTATATTCTTACTCTCCTCTCCTTAAATCCACAGTGTTGCCTGTTTGCCTTCCCTGCCTCACACAGGCTATACTTCCTTATGTGATCGGGTTATCATAACACAATGAGAGGTTTGGTGATGCCTTTAACTTGATTAGATCTTGTTCAGTCCTTGAAGACCAACAAAAAACTGACAGAAGTGATATTTTTATCAATGTTCTGTGATGAAAAACAAATATTGTTTATTAACACATATATATGAAATCTAGAAAAATTATACAGATGAACCTATGTTCAGGACAGGAATAGAGATACAGATATAGAGAACTTTGTCTACAAAGGTCCGTCTAGTCAAGGCTATGGTTTTACCAGTGGTCATGTATGGATGTGGGAGTTGGACTATAAAGAAAGCTGAGTGTAGAAGAATTGATGCTTTTGAACTGTGATGTTAGAGAAGACTCTTGAGAGTCCCTTGGACTGCAAGGAGATGNTTTTTTAATTGAGGTGAAATTTATATAAAATAAAATTAACAATTTCACAGTGAACAGTTAATTGCATTCATTATATTCACAGTACTGTGTAGCCATCAGCTCTGTCACATCATTCCACAACAGTTTCACCACCCCAGAAGGAAACCTCGTTCTCATTAAGTGGTCACTGCTCATTCCCTTCTCTCTCCAGTCCCTATAAAACACCAGTGTGTCTTCTGTTTGTATGGGTTTGCCTGTTCTGAATATTTGATATAAATGGAATCATACAATATGTAAACTTTTGTATCTGGCTTCTTTCACTTAACATGTTTTTGAGGTTCATCCAGGTAGCATGTATCAATACTTCATTTATTTTTATGTCTGAGTAGTACTACATTGTATTTGTATACCACAATTTGTTTATCCATTCATTCACTGGTAGATATTGGGTTGTTTTCATCTTTTGGCAATTGCTGCGAACACTTGTGTACAATATTTGTTTGAATATCTGTTTTTAATTCTTTTGGGTATAATATCTAGGAAAGGAATTGCTGAGTCATATGGTAATCCGATGTTTAACTTTTTGAGGAATGAGCATACTGTTCTTCCTTAGTGTTTCATTTTACATTTTTACCAGCAATTCCTGAGAAATCCAATTTCTCTTCAACTTCACCAACTCTTGTTATTTTCTATTTTTCCAGTTCTAGCCATCCTAGTAGATGTGAAGTGGTATGTTATTGTAATTTTGATCTGCGCTTGACTAATGATATAGAACTTTTGGGCCATTTGAAAGCCTTCTTTGGAGAAATATCTATCAAGTCCTTTGCCCATTTTTTAATTGGATTTTTTTTTTATGGTTGAGTCCTAAGAATTCTTTCTATAGTATGAATACTAGACCCTCATTAGATGTATGATTTAGAAATATCTCCTTCTGTTCTGTAGGTTGTCCTTTCAATATCTTGATAGATAATATCCTCTTATGCACAATTTTCAATTTTGATGAAGTCTGATATATATTTTTTTCTTTTGTTGCCCATACTCATATCTAAGAATCCCTTGCCAAATCCAAGGTCATGAAGATATATGTCTGTGTTTGCTTATAGGATTTTTATAGTTTTAGCTCATATATTTACATACTGATCCATTCACAATTTTGTATTTTCATAAAATATTTGTTGTTTAATTGCTAAGTTGTGTCCAACTCTTTGTGACCCCATGGACTATAGCCCACCAGGCTCCTCTGTCCATGGGATTTCCTAGACAAGAATGCTCAAGTGGGTTGCTATTTCCTTCTTCAGGGGATTTTCCCAACCCAGGGATCGAACCTGCGTCTCCTACATATGTAATGTAAAATTTGCCATTTATACCATTTTTAACCAACTAATCTCATTTTGTACCATGTTAAAGCATACAATTCAGTAGTCTTAGTTACATTCACAATATTGTGCTGCCATTCACCGTATCTTCCAAAACCTGTCATCATTCCAAACAGAAATGTTGCTCCCTGATGCTCCTGCTCCCAAACTCTGGTAACCCTGGCAGNAATCTCATTTTGTACCATGTTAAAGCATACAATTCAGTAGTCTTAGTTACATTCACAATATTGTGCTGCCATTCACCGTATCTTCCAAAACCTGTCATCATTCCAAACAGAAATGTTGCTCCCTGATGCTCCTGCTCCCAAACTCTGGTAACCCTGGCAGACAGAAACCTACTTTCTGTCTCTGAATTTGCCTATTTTAGGTGCCTCATATAAATGGAATCATACACATTTTTTCCTCTATGTCTAGCTCCTAGTTTATTCCACTTAGCAAGTTTTCAAAGATTCATATTGTAGCATGTTATCAGAACTTCATTCCTTTCTATGGCTTTATGATATTCCATTATATGTATACACCATATTTATTTAATCATTCACCTACTAATGGCCATTTGGATTGTTTCATCTTTTTGCCATTGTGAATACTGCTGCTATAAACATTGGTGTAGAAATACCTGTTTGAGTCTGTACTTTTAGTTTTGGGGGCATATACCTTGGAGTTGCATTGTTGGGCCTTATGATTATTCCATGTTTAACTTCCTGAGGAACTTGCAGCACCATTTTGAGTTAAATTTTTTATATGGTGTATATAATAACTTGGAAGGCTGTTTTTCACTCAGGGTGAAGATAAATGTTTGTTCCAGGAGAAACCTGTAGTCATTGGCCCCTTGAAGATATCCACAAGTCTGAAAGACCACACCTACAAACCAGACATAAGCAATACTGCAGACTCACCAGCCACAATCAGTAGGGTGCATATCGACATCTTACCTACAGAGAGGGGGGACTCAATGAATGACGGCTTAGTTCAAGAGAATCCACCACGACACCTAGATGCCTCTAATGAACTGGAAGATAAATGTAATATTTCTCAAGTGAAGGAGATGTTGCAGGAGAACAGTAAATCCAGTGCTCTACCTGGAAACCAGATTTCCACATCATCCTCTCACTATGTCACTGGAGAAAGGAATGACCCAGTGAAGCCTCTGCAGCCCCTAAACAAAGACCAAAATTTACCAAAAGACCAGGTGAGTGACATGCACAAGGTGTTGGTTTCAGAGAGAGGATTGAGCAGTGCAGTTACAAAGATGTGGGTTGTGTTCTTGTGCTTTCAGGAAAATCTGTTATTTCCATGTAAGAGTGTAAATGTAACAGAACCAAAGGATAAGTCCTGAGGAATTCTTAGATCCCTTCTTTGCCCTATTATAGGGTACTTGCAATTCTCCATTAGTGTGTTTTGTTCCTATTTCTGCATCATTCGTCTTTAGTCTTCCAAGTGAGTGGGTAACTGTGAGTAGAAAGAAAGCCAGAATGTGGGATCTTAGTTTCCTGATTAGCGATTGAACCCGTGTCCCCTGAACTGGAAGGCAGGCTCTCAACCATTGAGCCACCAGGAAAGTCCCAGTCTTGTACTTTTTTTGTTAAATTCTGATTCTATTGTAAATGGAATTGTTTTCATAATTTCATTTTCATAGTATATATTGCTTGGTATAGAAATATTATTAATTTTTATATATTAAATTTTTATCCTACAGCCTTGCTTAACTCATTTATTGGTTTAATAACCTTTTAATAATGTAGTTCTTAGAATTTTCTGAATACAATATCACATTGTCTACAAATTGAGATCCTTTTTTCTTTTTAACCTGTATTTTTTACTTTCTTTTTTCTTGTCTAATTGCCCTGGCTAGAACCTCTAGTACATTGTTGAATAAAAGTGATAAGAATTGATATTCTTGTTTTGTTCCTGATAAATGTATTTCTTACATCAGGCTTTAGAGGGCAGGGTTTTTTGTTTTGCCTGATAGAATTTCATGTTTGGGATTTCTTTTTTGTTGTTGTTATTATTGTATTGTTGTTGATAACAGTGGAAGACTTTTTTAAGACCAATTGGATTTCATGGAAAAACTCCTTAATTCATTTGAACAGTTACTCTTGTGTGTGTAAGCTTTAAATATTCTATACTTAATACCAGCAGAGAAATATTTATTTCACTTTTAAGAATTAAATCACTCATTTTTTATTATCTGAGCCCTGTTGGCTCAGATGGTAAAGAATCTGCCTGCAATGCAGGAGACCGTGATTCGATCTCTAGGTTGGGAAGGTCACCTGGAGAAGTGAATGACTACCCGCTCTAGTATTTTTGCTTAGAGAATTCCATGGACAGAGGAGCCTATGGTGGTCCATAGTCCATAGGGTCACTAAGAGTCAGACCCAACTGAGCGACTAACACGCAACATCCTTGTTTAGCTAGCATATCATATTGTTCCTTTTCCTTTCTAAAATGTACCACATAGTGGGCTTTTTGATAAAAATGTGTTGATTAAATGACATTTAATTACCAATGTCCATCTTCTTGAAAAATTAGATATTCTGTAGTTTAAAAATTAATGTAAGAAGCTGTTTTATTTTAATGTTTGGTTTCTCAAACCAGCTATCCAAATAAAATATCAAGTCCTTGGTGATCTTTATAATTTAAAAGTTAATTTATTTTATCCTTAACTACTGCTAGAAATTGCTCCTGATTTCTGAGCATCTAATGTGTGCTAGATATGATCTTAAGTATTATAGTGCCCAGTGTCCTCTAATCCTCCAGTATTCATGTGATCACGTGAAGCATTGTACCCATTTGTAGATGGGGAAACAAAGGTTCAGGGAGATGTGACTCCATCTAAATCCAAACTCATGGTATTTTCATGGTGTTTACAGAGGACATCCACATAACTAATGTTTACTTGGGAAGTATGTGTATATTAAAAACGTTTGTTAGTTTTCTGAATAGAAAACCTATTAAAATTTATAAAAAGATTTTTTATTGAACATCAGAAGTTTCAGGTTGTAGCAATCTGAGTAACTGAAAAAATTATTTTCAGTTGGGAAAAGAGAAGAAGACCAAGAATACATAGATAACTGTTGCCAGCGTTTTGTCTTTGCCTATCAACACTGAAAATATGCATTCATTTTGAGAAAGACAGTTCCTGCTTTCATTTTTAATTTAAAAAATAGATATGCAGGGTTTGGCCATTTAGGAGTTCAAAAGACTGCTTCACTGTTCTACTTTGGTTTTTTTTTTTTTTGGTTGTTTATTTCATTTTTCTATTTTTAAGGATCAAGTTGCTGGTGGATGTGTTACAGGAAAACAGGACAGAATCCACCGAGCTTTACAGCCACACAGCTCTGGGTCTGAACCTTCCCAGTCTCGACAGCGGCGGCAGAAGAAAAGAGAACACGCTGAGCCCAGTGGGGAAAAGAGACAGGTTAGCAGAGACCTCTTTGGAATAAGTCACTGTGCTGCTGCTTGTGAAACACATTTCTGTTTAGAATGATGTGCTAGAAAGGTACATACAAAATCTGAGGAACATATGGAGAAAGGTAGAAATGCTAAGTATTAATTATTAAAGGTCAGTGAGTTGGAAGCAAAGTAAGAATTTTACCTTCTCCAGCAAGGATGGACAGTTCATTTTGAGAGTTAAAGGAACAGGCCGACAAAGATAAATCTCTGATTCCTCCTAGGTCATGTTAATGAATGGTTTCTCCCTCAACTTCTGCATGAGATCATGTTACCCTCTCATTTCTGGAAGTAACTTTCACAGGCACCCTCTCTGTATGGTTTCTTAAGTGGTCATTCACTTTTGGCTGAGTTTCTTTCCCGCCAAAATTCAATGTTTTAAAGTTCTGAGAGGGAATCACTGACAAATACATAAATGTACCCATGGGAGACCTTTGCAGGTGGCTAGTATATGAAATTTATAATCTTCCCCCACCTTTGTTAATTATTTAAGTTCCAAGAGACTCCGCCTTGCTTTTTGCCTTCTCTTCCCACTGGTGGAAAGATGGAATTCACATCAACACAAAAAGATGCTGAAAACCAAAGTAGAGTGGTCACTGGATCGNTGGAGACTTGAATTCATTCAACAAAATTGCATGAGGTGTCTATTTTATGTCAGATACTGTGTTAGACATAGAGAGCTGCCATGATTAAAAACAGTCACTAAATGGTCTTATGATTTTTATGCTTTCATTATTCAGACTACCCACAAGCCATAGTTATATGCACAAAGAAAGAACTAAACGATTATTTTTGCTCCAATACTCAATTCTTTCTACTTCTCCATGGGCAGAGGCATAATTCAAAGATTCAACAGATCTGGTCAAAACCAGGCTCTGCCAGATCATGTTTTGTGACTAAGGACATGATTCTTAGCATTCCTGATTTTCATCTTCCTGATTTCTAAAGCAGAGATCATTTCAGCTTGGCAAATTATTATATATAGAATGGATGAACAACAAGGACCTGCCATATAGCACAGGACATTCAATATTCCACTGTATACGATAGTGGAACTGAAAAAGAAAGTGGAGATAGCAAAATCCACTTTGTGGGCTTGAGGTATGGATTTACTGATTAACAATTGCAATGGAAATTCAACAAATATTAGCTGCCTTCCAAGCTCCAGCAGCAGTAAATCCTCAGTCTTTGAACAGCTTTTCCTGCCTACTTTTACTGGCTCCTTGTAGGCAACGTGTGTGATCAATCATGTCCGACTCTTTCTGACCTGCCAGGCTCCTCTATCCATGGAATTGTCCAGACAAGAATACTGGTGTGGGTTGCCATTTCCTACTCCAGGGAATCTTCCTGACCCAGGGATCAAACACACGTCTCTAGCATCTCCTGCATTGGCAGGGAGATTCTTTCACTGTGCCAGTTGGGAAGCCAAGAGAGCACAAGTTAGTTTCTGGCACTTATTCCTTGAATATACACACACACACAAAATCCTGGGAAGCCAATAATTTCTTCTAATGATATTTCAACAACAGAATTCTTTCTTATAAGGACATCCTAGAAAGCTGATGTCAGATACTGACTTAAAAAAAAATAAGTAGATAAGACAGGTAAAAGAGAAGAATGATCTTTTGAGCAAAGCCAGCTGCAGTCATTAGACTAGATCACAGAAAAGCATTTAACTTCCAGTTGTTCATAAGCGTATTGATCTCCCCCAACCTTGGAGCCCCTGTAGCCTGCCTGATGGGTAGCTGACCTNAAATAAGTAGATAAGACAGGTGAAAGAGAAGAATGATCTTTTGAGCAAAGCCAGCTGCAGTCATTAGACTAGATCACAGAAAAGCATTTAACTTCCAGTTGTTCATAAGCGTATTGATCTCCCCCAACCTTGGAGCCCCTGTAGCCTGCCTGATGGGTAGCTGACCTCCAGTGCCCAGCTAGAATAGTCTCTTCTGCAATTTAATAACTGTCAGTTTCTCACATTTTTGCTCTAAGTATGAGTTTGGGGAATGGAGAATGAACACTGAAAAACTCTCCAATTCTTCTTTCCTAATAACCTCGTGTTGCCTCTGAAGACTGAGCTCATGTGCATAGGAATTAATGAAAGAACAAACAACACTGCGAGTAATCCAGAGGGTCAAACAGGGTGGGAATACCTGGCATCGTGTCTGATTAAGCTTCACAAGGGAAGGAACAGAAGTCATTACACCCATGTCCTCTTCACAAATATGCGTTCGATTATGAGCCTCCCTAAGGCCCTGCTTTGCCTCTTTGGTGTTCACACTCTAGTTCTCTAATTTCTAGTATCCACGTCTTTATCAGGTCCCTTCTCTTCTTGTTGTCTTTGCTCTCACATCCTGTGCATTACTGGGACAGACATAATAGGAAGAACAAGCAATCTGAAATCTCCCTGATGGTAGCTGTAATTCTGTTTCTGATCACTTGGAAACTTGACGGTTTCCAACTTTCCAANAAGTCAGTTCTTCTTCTGCCTATTGCATGAAGCATTCCCTATAGATGCATCCAGAATGGATCTCTCATTGTAAACTTCTATTTTAAAATGTCTTCTTTTAAAAGAAAAACTCTTATTTACATATAATTTAGTCATGACCTCACTGTCTATTTTGAAATTATATCATAAAGGCTGATTTGGAGACTTGAATTCATTCAACAAAATTGCATGAGGTGTCTATTTTATGTCAGATACTGTGTTAGACATAGAGAGCTGCCATGATTAAAAACAGTCACTAAATGGTCTTATGATTTTTATGCTTTCATTATTCAGACTACCCACAAGCCATAGTTATATGCACAAAGAAAGAACTAAACGATTATTTTTGCTCCAATACTCAATTCTTTCTACTTCTCCATGGGCAGAGGCATAATTCAAAGATTCAACAGATCTGGTCAAAACCAGGCTCTGCCAGATCATGTTTTGTGACTAAGGACATGATTCTTAGCATTCCTGATTTTCATCTTCCTGATTTCTAAAGCAGAGATCATTTCAGCTTGGCAAATTATTATATATAGAATGGATGAACAACAAGGACCTGCCATATAGCACAGGGCATTCAATATTCCACTGTATACGATAGTGGAACTGAAAAAGAAAGTGGAGATAGCAAAATCCACTTTGTGGGCTTGAGGTATGGATTTACTGATTAACAATTGCAATGGAAATTCAACAAATATTAGCTGCCTTCCAAGCTCCAGCAGCAGTAAATCCTCAGTCTTTGAACAGCTTTTCCTGCCTACTTTTACTGGCTCCTTGTAGGCAACGTGTGTGATCAATCATGTCCGACTCTTTCTGACCTGCCAGGCTCCTCTATCCATGGAATTGTCCAGACAAGAATACTGGTGTGGGTTGCCATTTCCTACTCCAGGGAATCTTCCTGACCCAGGGATCAAACACACGTCTCTAGCATCTCCTGCATTGGCAGGGAGATTCTTTCACTGTGCCAGTTGGGAAGCCAAGAGAGCACAAGTTAGTTTCTGGCACTTATTCCTTGAATACACACACACACACAAAATCCTGGGAAGCCAATAATTTCTTCTAATGATATTTCAACAACAGAATTCTTTCTTATAAGGACATCCTAGAAAGCTGATGTCAGATACTGACTTAAAAAAAAATAAGTAGATAAGACAGGTGAAAGAGAAGAATGATCTTTTGAGCAAAGCCAGCTGCAGTCATTAGACTAGATCACAGAAAAGCATTTAACTTCCAGTTGTTCATAAGCGTATTGATCTCCCCCAACCTTGGAGCCCCTGTAGCCTGCCTGATGGGTAGCTGACCTCCAGTGCCCAGCTAGAATAGTCTCTTCTGCAATTTAATAACTGTCAGTTTCTCACATTTTTGCTCTAAGTATGAGTTTGGGGAATGGAGAATGAACACTGAAAAACTCTCCAATTCTTCTTTCCTAATAACCTCATGTTGCCTCTGAAGACTGAGCTCATGTGCATAGGAATTAATGAAAGAACAAACAACACTGCGAGTAATCCAGAGGGTCAAACAGGGTGGGAATACCTGGCATCATGTCTGATTAAGCTTCACAAGGGAAGGAACAGAAGTCATTACACCCATGTCCTCTTCACAAATATGCGTTCGATTATGAGCCTCCCTAAGGCCCTGCTTTGCCTCTTTGGTGTTCACACTTTAGTTCTCTAATTTCTAGTATCCACGTCTTTATCAGGTCCCTTCTCTTCTTGTTGCCTTTGCTCTCACATCCTGTGCATTACTGGGACAGACATAATAGGAAGAACAAGCAATCTGAAATCTCCCTGATGGTAGCTGTAATTCTGTTTCTGATCACTTGGAAACTTGACGGTTTCCAACTTTCCAACATTGTTCATCGTTTTTTTTGTTTTTTTTTTTTTAAGATTTTTTTTTTTAATGTGGACTATTTTTGAAGTCTTTATTAAATTTGTTACAATATTGCTTCTGTTTTATGGTTTTTGGCTGCAAAGTATGTGGGATTTTAGCTCCTCAACCAGGAATTGAACCCATGCTCCCTGAATTCGAAGGACCACTGGACCACCAGGGAAGTCCTAAGTGCTCACGCTTTCCCTCTGTCAGTGGGCTCTGATTTAGGGCTAACCATGCTCCAGGCACTGAGCTTTGTGTCGAGAGAGAGAGAGACATCAAACTTCTTACCCTCAAGGAGCCACCAATCTAGTGAGAAAAGATTAAAGGAGCCACTTCTGGAGAACAGAATGCAAGTTCCACAGTAAAAATCACATTTTTAGAGTTTTTCATCATTTGTCAGACACCTACTTTTTCTCCCAGTGGTCCTCTGAAGCAGACGATTATTGTACCATTTTATAGATAAGGTACCCAAGGCTCAGTGATGTTAAATAATAGAGGTAGAGTGCTACAATTAAGAAAGTGCACTTAAAGTCATAATCATTGAGTAAATTTAAATCTTTCTGTACCTTTTATGATTCCAAATAGGAAAAGGAGTCCGTCAAGGCTATATATTGTCACCCTGCTTCTTTAACTTATATGCAGAGTACATCATGAGAAACGCTGGGCTAGAAGAAGCACAAGCTGAAATCAAGATTGTCGGGAGAAATATCAATANCTCTAAGTCTGTACCAGACTCAGTTATAATGCCTTCACTTTTATTTTTATTTTTGGTATACATTCTAAGACAAGCAATGGTTATTTCCCTTTTAAAAATTCTGCCTAAACAAATCATTGACCCTAGATAAAAGGCCAGCAAATGGGAGCCTAAATGATGTCTCAATAGATGGTCCCTCAACAGTTTGTATAACCATCTATCTATCCATCTATTCATCCATCCACCTATCTATCCATCCATCTACTCATTCATCCATCATCAAAACCTGGCCTGTCTTTGAATAAGCTTAAAAAACTGTTCTTGGATTATAATAGTGGTGCTAGAGAAGAAGCTGGAATGTTTGACACTTCTGCTTCTCAACAGAAATCCAAGAGAATGTTCAAAGAGCTCTTGAGTAACTGTGTCCCACAACTCCTATGCCACTTCATTTAAATAAATACTGTACCTTTAGTTATCCCCTCATCTATGTCCCATCCTATCCCTGACAGTGAAAAGTGTTAGTCACTCAGTGGTGTCCAACTCTTTGTGACCCCATGGCTGGGGCCCACCAGGCTGCTCTGTCCATGGAATTCTCCAGGCAAGAATACTGAAGTGGGTTCCCATGCCCTTCTCTGAGGGATCTTCCTGACCCAGGGATCGAACTTGGGTCTCCCACATTGCAGGCAGATTCTTTACCGTCTGAGCCACCAGGGAAAACACTAATCTATACTTTTTAATGGCTGAATGATGTTTCATTGTGTATCTTTATGTACTACATTTTATTTATCCATTCATCAGTTAATAGATATTTGGGTTGTATCCACTTTCAGACTATTATGACTAATGCTGCTATGAACATTTGTGTACAAGTTTTTGTGTCAAAATGTTTTCAACCCTCCCAGGTACATATACCTATGAACGGATGTTAGGTGACCATGGTAACTCTATGTTTACCTTTTCAAGAAATTTTCAAACTGTTTTCAAAAGTGACTCCTATGCCTTTTAATTTGGCTTAGCTTATCTCACTCAAACTGATTCAATAAGCATTTACTGTGGGCTTACTTACCAACAGGACCACTTGGCAGACAGGATGCAGATGACAAAGACATCATCCCTGTTTTCAGGGAGCCCACTGCCTGGTGAAAGACCTCAAGCTTAGTAGAAATGAGTGAGAAGTCCTTCCTACTACCTGGTACTTGCCTTAAAGAGGGAAGAAGAAAGTATTTGTGGCTCAGTAGTATCAGATGAGGACGAGATGCTCAGATGACCCCAATACTTTACAATAACACCACTAGCGTTCAGGGAACATTTAATAATGCGGTTTTTGTTGTTTTCATTGCTGCTACTGTGGCTTTTTATACCTTTAGATAAGGCCTAAAATGAACTCATTAGTTGTTACTAAAATTTATCTATGTCTAGTGGTGGCTCAGACTGTAAAAGTGTCTGTCTACAATGCGGGAGACCCGGGTTTGATCCCTGGGTTGGGAGATTCCTCTGGAGAAGGAAATGGCAACCCACTCCAGTACTATTGCCTGGAAAATCCCATGGACAGAGGAGCTTGGTAAGCTACAGTCCATGGGGTCGCAGAGTCGGACACGACTGAGCGACTTCACTTCACTTAGTGACACCTTAGAAGTACATGGGAAATAAGTAGTCATGATTCAATTTTCATTATATACTTATCTTAATCACAAAATCATTATCAACGTATGAAATCAGCCTGATACATAGGAATCTTTGAAATGATTCCAATAGCTGAGAGTTAAGGATTCAATTTGGCAAGCTAAAATTCTCCAAGCCTCTTGTAGAAGCAGAGGAGATACCAAGGGAAAAGAATGAAGAGTGGACAAAAACGTAGAACTAAGAGAAAACGATGTCACAAAATGCAAAAGAAGAAAAAGTTTCAAGGTGTGGCCAGTAATTTTAAATCCTACATAGAAGTTTTACTGGAATGAAACCTAGAAGTCTACTAATTTTTGTAATTAAAGTATCAATGGACCTAGAGATTGTCATACTGAGTGAAGTCAGACAAAGAAGGGGAAATATCATATGACATTCCTTATATGTGGATTCTAAAAATGAAATGATACAGGTGAACTTACTTACAAAACAGAAATAGACTCAGACTTAGAGAACAAACATGGTTGCTGGTGGGAGGGATGGGGGTAGGGATAATTAGGGAGCTTGGGATGGACATGTACACTCTGCTATACTTAAAATGGATAACCAAGGACCTATTGTATAGCACATGGAACTCTGCTCAAAGTTAAAAAGGATAACCAACAAGGACCTATTGTATAGCACATAGAACTTTGCTCAAAGTTATGTAGCAGCCTGGATTGGGGGGAGTTTGGGGGTGAATGGACATATGTATATATGTGTGTGTGTGTGTGTGTGTGTGTGTGTGTATACATATACATATATATATATATATATATATATATATATATGGCTGAGTCCCTTTGCTGTTCACCTTAAACTATCATAACATTGTTGACGATACACCAATACAACATAAAAAGTTTCAATAAAAGATATCATTGGTTATGTTAACAAAAGCAATTTCAGTGGAGTAGGGGGAGCAGTGTTTGGAAAAAAGATTGGGGTATGAAGAAGACTAGTCTTTTAAGAGTTTTAAATGTGAAAAGAATGGGAGGAAGATGAATGTGTTTCTGTATTGACAGGATGCAATCAATGGAGGAAAGGCTAAAGCCATAGGAAGAAGGGGATGAAAGACAGAAAATTAAGGATTCAGAAGGAATCTGGAACGGATATAAGTACCAGTATAGGAACTAGTCTTAGGAAGAGAGAGGCCGCCTTCTAGAAAACTTAGAAATTATGCTTCTAAGACATATTCTTATGAGAGAGCTGCATAGGTGCTTCCTCAGACTCAAAGTCCCATGCCGTTTCAGTTATGCTGCATTCCTTAATAATTATGTACAAGCCGAGGAGAAAGGTGACGAAGGAAAGATCCACAGGAAGTGTGTAACTAGCTTGGGTTGTATGAAGGGGCATTCTCTCTTCTAGTGAGGACAATATTTGCAGAGAGCTGCTTCAATGAGGAAGGTTAAAGAAATGACCAGTTATATTTGTATGGTGGATGCTTTTATTACCATGGATAAAACAGGGATAAAATAGTTTTATTACAAGATAGGATGAGGGGTCTGATGCTCATGGTAGTTGAAATTCCAGCGAGTTTTCCTTACTGAGGTGCAATGTGTTAGTGCTAAATCTCCTTTCCAGTCTTCATTTGGAAATGTCCCTTCTGTTTACATTTCTGAGGCTGTGACCACACAATGTCAGAACATTAGCTTGGTATGGAATTTCAGACAATCAATCCAACATACTTTAAAAAAAATTCTTTTCATCAGGTCATACCTTAATACTTACTGAAGATAAGTAAGAGATATGGCTTGTCAAGGTTACTGTTTAGGGAGGGGGACGGCAGTGCACCCTGAGGGCATGAAGTTTCTCAGAAATAAACAGTCTGACAAATCAGAGTACGTGGTGAAGAAAACTTGTCCTGGAAATCTAATCTGTGGTCAATAAAAAGATACTGGATCACAGAAAATTTTAATGTTTATTTTATGGAAGAGTTTTACTTTTTTTTTTTTTTTGGCTGAAGTAGGGGCATCTTGGAGATAATACAGTGGTGAGAGGTTTTGTAAGAAGTTTGCTTGCCTCCTATTGTCTGTATTTCTTTCAATTAGCTGTCTCTAAAGGGTCTCTTATGGATGCTTCTCATGGTCTAACTGGCTATCACAACTGTGCCACACTGGACTTCTACAGCCTCACCAGAGCCCCTTCTCTGACTGAAATATTTCTAGCAGGAAAAGGAACTGAGCCAAAGAACACGTTCAAGGGCAGATGTCCCTAGGAAGGTAGGGCTAATTGGCAATAAATGTCCATTTGGCCTTCTGATAACCACCATGAGCAAGGCACGGGGCTTTTGTGACATTTTAAAGCCAAGAGCTCTAGTACACTGCAGAGATTTAGGCTTCATCCATCCATCTACTGTTTGGCACTTTTGTTATTTCCTCCCAAGGGATGCTTGCTTTTCTCTGTAGGCTACATGGGAAGTTAGAGAGGCTGGAAAAGCAATTTTCTCTTCCTCTACTTCTTAACCATTTCCCCTACTCCTGAGACACAAAGCCCCTGCTTTGTCCTTGGCTGGGGGGGATGGGGTGGTGCTGGTTGGCCTCTAAGGTGGCCCTCCCCCACTCCAGTAAACTGAGGGAAAGTTCATTTTAACAAACACTGAGAGAGGCTTTTAAAAATGAACTACGTTTTACTTTGATAAAAAATTCCGGTTGAGCTTATGGACTGTATCAAATATTTTCACCTTCAGCACTGGTGGTGTAGTGGTGAGCATCGTTGCCTTTCAGCTTCACCTTCATGTTAATCAAGACTTTCTTTAGTAGGGTGAATTTATCTGTTGAAAGTGACAACACAGAAATGAGGTAATATTTCAGTTTGGCTAGTTGTAGTTCTTTCTTGATCTATACCAAATAAAATTCTAATCAATTAAGTTTGCTTTCTTTCATGGTATCACTATGTTGTTATCGTGGTAAAAATACTGTTTTACAAAAAGATTTTGAAATAAAACTAATTTTGAAATTCTCATTTTAGTTTTTGTATTTTTCTTGTGAAATGCTTACCTAGTATATTTAAGCCTCCTTTAGGTAGAAGATCACTCAATTCTCTGACTCATGCTTCCTCCAAACTCTCCTCTACACTGGACTCTCCAGTGGGTGTTATTTTCCCTCCTATGGCACAACTTCTCTTTATGTATAATCACTGTTCACTTGAAGGAGGACAAAGTTGACCAAGCAGAACAGCCTATTTACCAACTAGGCTATTTATACACAGGTTATTCCTATGTCCCTTGAGATTATACAGTTAGTTTCAGAGCAGCAATTCATTACAATATGTTATGAGAAAAGATACTGAGGCAGCAAAATATAATCTATTTTCTACTAAAAATAAGCAGTAAAAATTAACCTTTTGTTATTACAAAGTTATAATAAGCATTTTAATAGAATTTAAAAAAGATTTTTTAGTATGAAAACACATTCTGCATGGTGTTCCTAGTTAAAACACAAGAAAATTATCAGTTATAATGATGAAGGCAGTTTGGTTTACTTAAAACAACTAAAACAAATATATGTAGTGCACTGTCAATGTGGATTATGCCAATGATGGTGAGTACAGGCACATGCTTGCACACTGCTATTCGTGTCACGTTTCTGAGGGCAATTTGTGTCAAAAGGCCTTGGACTCTTGCTTTTGAGCCAATCCTGTGAATTAAACACTACTATTCCATTTTATAGATGAAGAAACTGAAATTCAGAGACTAAGTAACTTCCCTAGGTCACATGAAAAGTTAGCAGTGGAGCTGTGGTTCAAACTCAGTTACATAATTCAAAGCTTACGCCTAACCACACCCCACTAACCTCATTCAATACATGGTGTTTGTTTTCAGAAAGTATTCCTATAATAAAATAATATACAGCAATCTAACATGTTGCTGTACAGGTGTATATAATGACATGAATAGCAAAAGTTCAAGAACAGTATGATCTTAATTTAAAAAAATATATAGAAGTATATAATGAAAAATAGGTATGTATGACAGATGTATATAGATGCACATCTTAAGAGACTAATGTGATCAGAAGTGATTTTCATTTGATCTGTCTTTCCTAAATTTTCTACCTTTGTATTAAAAGCTATCTTTTTAAAGATGCTCAATCTCAGTTCTCAAACTGTGAATCTGCGATTTGAAGACACAATCTGCTTTTATTTAAAAAGGTAGATAAAAATGAAAGATACATGAATTTTAACTTAGATCACCACAGTTCTCTAGTAGTCTGTCAGTTTCTTCCTACTTCAAGTATGAATGTTCTTATCTATTAAGGTTGTTTATGCTGGAATCATAGCTAAAGGAAACAACTACAGAGAAACTGGGCAGCAAGAACCCCTGGAGCTTCTCCTAACTCATCTTCTCTCTCCAGTGTGAACAGCGACTCTATGCTCTAATTCTCTTACCCTGCCTGAATTTTACACTGTAACACGAAACCAGAATATGGTCCAAATCAGGGACTCCCATTAGTGAAAGAGTATAAAGAGCTCATGTTTATTTACTGATAAAGATAAGGTGGGAAAAGCACAGATTCTGCTAGCTTCCCGATGTTGGTCTTCATTAGTAAGGCGATTCAGCATGTTTGTTCAGTCTGCTTCTTCCCATGCGACTCACAAGGTGTTATTTTAACAGGAATGAAACTCACTGAGCAATGTGACTGACTGAAGAAGAGCCAGTTTAAGCAGATAGTAGCCTCCAGGTCTATCCTAGCAGAGAGAGTATTCTTGTTGGATTTGTTGAAAAGCTCTTGAGAGGAAGGAAGAAACATTAGTAAGAATTTCCCTCAGATAACACATTTTAGTTTAAAGAAATCCTGCTCAGTTATGTTTCCCAAATATCATATATGAGTAATTTAGAATGGAAGTTGGGAATTTTGCTTTTTTCAAGAACTTTACAATCTTTTTCTGCCAAACTTCACAGTGTTATAATACAAACACACATATATTTCCTCCCACTTTCTTTCTGAGTAAAGACTGGTTAAGTTCTAGCTCAATGATTATAGCAGAGCTGTCTAAACTACCATATGTCGTTCTACAAGTATTAACTGTATATATGTTTTTAATTTGAATTTTTATTGCATGTCTAACTATTATATGTACATCACAGATAATTTTAAGAAAGTACCAGAAAGTTCAATGAAGATGAAAAGACCCACAATCCCACGACTCAGAAAAAACTGTAATATTAATAGTATATATTCTTCTTGAACTTATTGCATATTAGCATATTAAGGGTTCTGAGCAGACAAGAAGAGAATAATTTAACTTTGTTTCAAATAATGCTTCCCAAATTCCTTTGACTATGAATCCTTTGATGGTATAATACCTATTAGAAACCTGAAGAACTCAGGATCTAAGGAACATACTTTATGAATGCCACCTTAACGAATGTGTGTGCAGAATCTCCGCATACTAGTAATCCAGAGTTAATCAAATTCAACAATGTTCACCCTTCTACCTAAACTCACACAGAACTAAAACTGAATAATTTAATGATAAATATTTACTTCAGGTAAGGAACATGCATGGGAACTTCCATCATATGTAAACTGTATCTCAATAAAGCCTTTTTAAAAAGAAACTAATATGCTTCTGTTTCATGAAAACTGAGAAGTAGAATAACTTGAGGAATCCAAGACCAGAGCAAAGGAAGGATAGTTTTAAGGAATACTTTATTCTGGCAAAAGTGACTCATTCTTCCCAAAAGAGAGGATACATCTTCAGTTCCGTAATGTCTCCTCAGATTGACATGATACATTTCTACCTCTTCCACCATTTCCTTTCAAATGTGCCGGCAATGCTTATAAATTAATCTACTTAAGTCCTCCTGTAGTACTAAGAGTGAATGCATACTCCAGAATAAAAATGAACAACATAGTCCAAAAGAGTCCACTGTAAATACATCATTTATTTTAAATTTCATGCTTTTCCTGGCAAATACATGTAAGAAATAATTTTTTAAGTGCAAAGAGTAAAACTATTAATTCCCAATAAAGAATGTCTTAATTTCACAAAGGAATAACTGACATATAAAAAATGTTATGTATTTACCTGTGATTTCATATGCCTTAAAACACATCAAATATATCCTGCTTGAGAAGTAAAGCTCAAAACTAAATACCTCCCTTCTATTCTTATTATCTATTTCTAGAAGCAAAAATTGGCAAGGTTGATAAATGTTGAATCAGAATCAAACTCCAAGCATGCCTCCTAGGCTTGACGTATGAAAAGATGATGGCATTTGCTGCCACAGATGGATTATACTAACTAAATGAATAACAATAGCTACTTTTAGTTTGTTTTATCTCCTGGTTCTTTGAGAAATTTTTATCACCTACACAAAACAAATCTAAATATAAAAGGAGATGATACTTTTTTAATACATAAGCTATTTATTAAACTATTATACTATTTAGAGTATCATTCTTCAAAGAGGCCATGAAATTATAACTTTCAAAAATTTTTAGGTAAAACTCATCAAGGGTAAGCAATATTTTTTAATGGCATGTACAAAGTTTAGCAGCAAGAGAACATTTCTATAGAGACTTGCAGTTGCTTCAGACTCAGTTTCTGCTCATGCTATGCAGAGCATCCACGATGCTTTTGTTATATTCTGCAATCTGCTTGGACACATTCTTCATAATCGGCCGGTAATCACTCTCTTGACTCTTGGTTGCTATGACTAATTACATGAGTTAAGAGGGAACAATATCAATACAAATATTAATCTAATTCTGTGATGCAGAAAAGACCCAAATTACACTAGTATTTTTCTTACTGAAAACTGAAGATGGCACAAAAAAGCACAATTAGAATAGTTTTGAAAAAACAAACAGTATTTTAACAGATTAAGCATCAAACCTAAACCTAAAGGGTCTAACCCTAAAAGGCCAGGCCAAATTTGTTTCAAAAAAGTTCACCTATGGTATACAAACATTTTTAGAGTTAATATGTTATTCATCTCAATCTGGTCATAGAACAATTCAATGTTCAGAAGAACCACATCCTTTAGAGTACCACACAGAACTTTAGGCAGTTTCTCAACGTCACTCTGCTTCAAAATCACCTACTTTATGTCAGACAAAACCAGAGTTCTGGACTTCAACATATTGTGAATATAAATCTGCTTTTAAAATAAATTGCACAACCACTGGGAACTAGAGCCTTTAGCATCTCATCTGGAGGAAAGCTGGGTCCATGATGCCCTGAGAAGATGTTCAGTAGCATCCTAGAGAACTTATGCAACCAATGAGTTAGAATCTAGTTCTCTAATCAGAGTTGCTCTTGAATAGTCAAAGATAGGACTAGGAGACAACATTTGGGGAAATGTTTCTTACAGTCCACAATACCTGTTGTCAGTCGCTGCTTCCATCTATGATTACACAAAAAGGTGAGCAGAAAGACTAAACATAAGTACTACCTTGATAGAAATAAGATGGGACATAAGTACTATCTTGGTAGATGAGATTGAAGGTCAAATTTCTCATGTGTACACTTCT
Organism: Neotragus pygmaeus; assembly: GCA_006410875.1. Classification (NCBI taxonomy): domain Eukaryota; kingdom Metazoa; phylum Chordata; class Mammalia; order Artiodactyla; family Bovidae; genus Neotragus; species Neotragus pygmaeus. The sequence continues at coordinate 539,611 of SJYV01015136.1, forward strand.
CGGTTATCCCTCCCTTTGCTTCCCAGATATCTAAGGTACAACATTATAAATAACAAAAAATGACCATACATACACACATATACATATATATAGTTATATATAATTCTCTCAACAAGTCTATGAGAAGGAAATATTAGCTGTATTTGAGATGATAAAATTGCAGTTTAAACAGTTAAGTAAACTGTCCAAAGTCCATAACCTATACATAGTAGAGTCAATATTTAAAATTAGATTTCCTGACTCTAAAATCTGAGTACTTAGTCACTATGCTACACTATGGCTTTGTATGGTCTGCTTTCTATTAGTTACTTTAGTATACACACACACACACACACACAACTATTGTAGAAAGGAAACTAAGTCTTATTCATTTCCCACATAGTTTAGCCAGTATTTTGTACATATTAGGTATTTGATGTTGAACTGAATATTATTTCAGTCTTTAAAGAAATTCCTAGAGAAAAAAATCCCTCAATCAAGTTCATTTGTAATTTTTTAAAGGATACATTCTTTCATCACAAAATTATTTTGCTCATGGTGTTGCCACTTCCTCTCCAAATTTGTAAGCTAAAACACAAAAGAAAAATGTTCACCAGTGCCCATATTCAAAACAATTATACACTCCTTTGAGATATAAGGAAAAAGAACCCTCAATTTTAAATCTTTTCAACTCCCGCATTTTACTGAGATAAAGCCATGACAGACAAAAAAGAAATTTAGAAAAAGTTAAACAACAGTAAATATAATACTAAATAGAACACGGAATTCAACAAGTTTACTCTGTTTACTTTAATTGGAACATATTTATTATACCAATGAACATACCAACTGAAAGACAATTTATGATATTTCCCTTTCCTAAAAGAACTTTAAAAAGAAGAATGGGACATGATAAGAATCTCTCCTTGAAATCTGAAGGTCTAATGCCATGAAAGTACTACATATTCTAACACTGTCAAAGGTTGAGCTATATAGGAGAAACTTCCTTATTTCCAGGGCTAAATTTCCTGTCTAATTTCACAAGTTGTGATAAGAGCAGAGCTGCAGTGTAAAGATTATAAGAGGGCTGGTAAAAAGCTGGCATTCTTACAATAATTTCTGCATCAACAGGAAGCTAATGTGGATATTATATTGATGGTTGCTTCCTCCAAAGACAATTTTACTGTTATAGAATTAAATTGTTTTTCTGATTTAATTAACCTTGTAACTCTGGGTTATGGTCTTTTTAAGATGTACATAGTTTTTTTCCTAAGCAAAGTCTGAAAAATGAAACATTAAAATAATGTTCTCCCTGAATATTTCCAAGAAGTAATAATCATTTAAAAAAAATCTGATAATTGAAACAGCATTCATATTTCTTCCTAAACTCAAGCTAAAATTATTTTTAGGGCCTAAGTTCAGTATCAGTGTAGCATCTATCCCATTGTTTCCTCCAAAGATAAATCTAGACATTAGGATGAGTCATAACTAATTATATGAACTGTATGTGCTGTGAGTTAATGCTACGAAATCAGATCCAGCTTCCCCTGATAGAACCTTGAAGCTCAGATGGACTTAAGGAAGTAGTCAGCATTTTTTGACAATAAATCTCAAATAACCTTTTGCAAAGTCAAGTACCAAATTTTCCCTCTTTGTTTCATACAAAGGGGTGGCCTTCTTATTATGCAGCAAACCTCTTAAGTGCTACATGAATATTGCTATAAAAGCAATTCTATGTCATATGGTCAAATTCCTTCTTTACTACACATTTATTTATTTCAGTGATATCTTTAAACCCCCAAGGATTTCAAGAAGCACAAATCTTTTTTTTCCCTACAATTTATTTTAAAAGTCTATCATGAGTTCTTTATATTTTCTCCCAAACTGTAAACTGCTTTTCCCTTTTGTTGATTGTTTCATTTGCTGTGCAGAATCTTTTTAGTCTGATGTGGACCATTTATTTATTTTTGCCTTGGTTGCTTGTGCTTTTTGGTGTTATAATAAAAACTTGTTGCCAAGACTAACGTCAAGGAGCTTTTTCCCTATGTTTTCTTCTAGGAGCTTTGCAGTTTGTTCCAATATAAATTGTTTAAATGATATCAAATAAATAACCACTCAAAAAATGTCTGTTATGCCATGTTATTTATAGATGTCAAAGCCAGTTTTCAAGAAAATAACTTCAAAAAATAGGGAGGCCAGGATTTGATTCAAACAACTGGGATTCATAAAAGGCAAACCATAATACAGAGAAGCATTGTAAACTGTGATTTATGTTACAAATTCCTGTAAATGGGGTTAAGAATAAGATTATCACTTAATGTGGGAATAAACAAGGTAGCCATGGACTGGCTCTAAGAAACTGTGTTTGTTAAATGTTTTTCTCTTTAAATCATCTATTCAGTGAAAGAAGAGGGCCAAAAATCCATATGAAGTATCAATGCTCTTTCCTATGAACCATAAGACAATGGCCTCATTAACTTTTTCTTAGGTTTTCTTCTCCAGTATCCATTTCAACTCTAAACAGACTTGGGATAAATTTGTGATTTACAAGTCTATAAATAGGCTTGTATATTACAAAGCAGAGACAGAGTAATTGACTAATAAATTAGAAACATGTAAATTAGTGACTTCTAAGTTAGACACGACTGAGTGACTGAACTGAACTGAACTGAAGTTTGTGGCAAACTCTGATGAGAGTCCATCCCTTTTATGACGAATATAAGGTTTATCTTTTTTTTTAAAACGTACATACATACAATGAAATAGCTGACATCCTAAAAATACCAAAAAAAGAGCTTGAAAACATATAAGAAAGAAAATAAATGCTTAAAGACTGTATGCATAGAATGATTTCATTATCTGTAAGAACAATATAATTAAGGGTATATAACTGCAAAGGTAAACTCCAGGAGTTGGTGATGGACAGGGAAGCCTGGAGTGCTACGATTCATGGGGTTGCAAAGAATCGGACACTGAACGACTGAACTTAACTGAACTGCAAAGGAAAAAAGTTTACAAGGATATTATACCAAAATGTTAATGATGACTGTCTATCATGATCATGATACCACGTGAATAAAAAACAATGCATTTAGCATTAATAAATCATAGATGAAAATTGTTAACATAGACTAATTTGATGTGAGAATGACCAACCTTTATCAGACCATAATAACTGATTTTGTATATGACACGCATACTTCATTTAATCCACCAAAAAATACTTATTGAACACTTATCATGTGCCAACCACTAACACAGTGCTGGGGAGAAAGTGAATGACAGAGACAAGGATTCTGCCCTTCAATCTAGAAGACCTCAGACCTTGTTTAGGTAATTATCAGCAGGACGAGTGATATGGAAAAGGTTTGCCTTTTGCATCCTGAGTAACTCATCATAAATGTAAATAAAGAAATTCAAGAATAGGAATGCTCTTCATAGCATTATTTGAACAGTTTTAAAATGAGAAATCACCAAAATGTCTAACAATTTGCTATATCCATATAGTCAAATATTATATAGAATCATATTTTTAAAAAATCTACTGACAAGGGAAAGTATAGTTAATAATGAAAAACAAGTTTCCAAATAATAGGTACAATATAGTACCATTTCTATAAATATACAGAAATAATGTATACTTATGTATATGTATAAAGTGAATATATTCATACCACATACATATAGACTAGAAATATCTATCCACATATGCATAGAATCATCTCTTCTGGGTGGTGGGATACTAGTCATTATGGCTCATTTTCATTATCTGTGGCATTGATGTATTAGCAATGTTTCTGCATTAAAAACACTTTACTTTCGATATTTTTAAAAGCTATTATCATGACTGTTCCCAGAATAGTGCCAACCCTAGAGCTGGCCTTCGATATAGGTTTAGAGAAGGCAGGAGTAAACTCATTCTGAGCGGAGACTGTATACAATCTAGCTATCTTCAAAGCCAGAAAATCTGGTAGGTAAACAAAGCAGATTAAAAAAAAGGAATGGGTTTCTTTGAGGGTGAAAATACAGATTAAAAGAACATGTCAGATAATCTAGAAATGAATTTCAGTCTTTTTTTCTTTTTTACCTGAGAATGTGTCTCGTTTTCTTGCAGTTGTGTTTTTAGTGTCTCACATTCTGTGTTTAGTTTCTCCATTATTTTTTTAAAGGCATTTCTGCGAGTTGATAATACTGTTTTCTCCTGATGTAATTTCTAGATGGATCCAAATGGAAGTAAATAAAAGGCTTTAGTAGGTATCTAGTAAATCAATTAAAATAGCATTTGACTTAAATAATTTCAATAACATTCTAATAAAATCCTACCAAGGCTAGAAAACCTGTTTGTAAAAATATTCTTCTAACTATAAAAAAGCTAAATTGTGTTGTTGCTGTTTAATCCCTAAGTTGTGTTCACTCTTGCAACCCCATAAACTGTAGCCACAAGGCTTCTCTGTCCATGGGATTTCCAGGCAAGAATACTGAAGTGGGTTGCCATTTCCTTCTCCAGGGGATCTTTCCAACCTAGGGAGCAAACTGAGGCTGGTGGATCCTGGCTGGTGGATTCTTTACTGCTGAGTCACTGGGGAAGTTCATAATAAGCCAAATTAATATTAACAATATAAATAATAACTTATTAGGGCTGCCTTATGTGTTTGTACTCCACCAGATTTACTTTAAATTAATGTAAATGGAAATGAAAAGCCACTGAAAAGTCTTAAGTAGAGAAATATCATAATCAAATTTACATTTAATAAAGTTTATATTTGTTGAAGGGCTTCTCAGGTAATGACGTGGTAAAGAATGTGCCTGCCAGTGCAGGAGATGAAAGAGACGCAACTTTGATCTCTGGGTTGGGAAGATCCCCTGGAGTAGGAAATGGCAACCTGCTCCAGTATTCTTACCTACAAAATTCCATAGAGAGAGGAGCCTGGTGGTCTATAATCCATGGGGTCTCAAAGAGTCAGTAATGACTGAGGACACACTTATTATATTTGTTGAAGTACTCTATCCCTTGCTTTTCAATTTTTGTCTTTTGTTTTGAAATTCACTCTAAATTCCTACTTTGAATATAAACATCTTTATTTTCTCCTTATACATCAAGTAATCAACTGAAAATAAACTTATGAAGTTTTAAAAACACATATATTATTAAATTTAATCAAGAAAAACAATTTGAATTATTTCATAGCATTGTTACCATTTACCTTTTTCTTTTCTTCACCTGATGATTTTAAAGCTGCCAAATCATTATATGTCTCCAGATCAGTTATCATTTGCTTAATTTTATTTTTTAGAGACTGTTGTTCCTCAGTCATTTTACTTTCCAGAAGCTCCATTTTTTGTAGATCCAACTGTAGCCGCTGACTGTCTGAAATGTAGGAAAATTCAAAGGCCATACTTGGTTGAAACTTTAGTTCTTTCACAAAAGGAAATGAAATTACTAAACATCATGGTTTACAAGAGTGTCTGCACCAGAAACATGTTCATTGTAACCATTAAGGCAATATAAATTTTTAAAAAATTACTCACCCTCTAGGTAACCAACATAACCTGATTATGTATTAATCACATTTGTCTCCATACTCATATAAACATACAAGAACACATATAGTTCTTTTTCTTACTTCATAATTAACATATAAGATAAATATTCATTATTTTTAGTATGTGCATGACACATACACAGTTATGCGGGGGGAAAAGCAAGTTATGAAACATTATGAGCAAAATTTTATAATTACATATACAGTCAGTTCTCATTATTTGTCATAGTTATATTCTGTAAAATCACTGTACACACTGAGTTAGCAAGCATTTAACTCCTATGGGAAATATAGAGTTAGTTTCAGTGAGCCTCTTACAATATTTTTATCAAGAGACTAATATACAAATTTGCTTTATATTTCTCTTCAAATATACTTTATTTAATATATGTTATTAATTTGTTAAGACTGAACTAAAGGCCAACCATGAACTATGCCTCTACAAAGCTTATTCTAACATACATATTTTCACTGTAAGGCATATCACAGCCTTCTTAGAAACACTTGTCAACACTTCAGCACTATACTTGGAGGCCATTTTAAATGGCAAAAGCATGAACAAAAATACATTAAAATGTGGCTTTAAAAAGTGACATTAAATAATGTACCATGAAAAGAATGCTTCTAAGTATGTGAACTAAAGCAAGAGGCATAGTGCTGACTTATTCAACCTCTGCTGAGAACTTAAGCATTCAAATTTTTCACCTCTGTATGTGTTCATAAATGACCAAGAAAGTACTGCAAACATGAATTTGAAATACAAATACAAATTAATTTGAAATACAAATTAATTTTAGTGAGAAAGCAAATTTACAAATATAGAATCCATGAATAACGATGACTGCACATTTGCATGTGTGTATGGGTGTGTGGTGTGCGTGTTTCTTTCTTTCAAAAGTATTGAGCACCTACTATGTGCCAGGTGCTGATGGAAATCAACAGAGACACTTCTCACTCAAGAAGCTATATTCTAGAGGTTAAACCAGAAAATTAAAGAAGCATTTACAGAAAACTGGATAGCTACAAGATTATAGGATACAGGATATCTTCTACTATGAAAAGATAAAGGATATTGGTCAAAAGAATTCTCTAAAGCTATGCCTTTTAACTGTTGCCTTAAGTATTAGGAATCAGCCACACAAAGGAAAAACTGAGTTTCCAGAGAAAATAATCATCATGTGCAAAAATGTCTAGAGGTAAGAAGGCACAGTATTTCTGAGCAAATAACAGAAGTTTGGTATGCCTAGAACCCACAGTCTGAAACGGGTGGTGGTAGGAGATAAAATAGAAAAGTTTGTGAAGGGCTTAAGTCAAGATAGGGAACGGGACTTTATGCTAAGGCCCATGGCAAGTCATCAATGAGTTTCAAGTCAGAGAGTGACATGGTTAAATTTTAGAAAGTTCACTCTGGTTGCCACATGGACAGTGAATTGAAATAGCATAACTATGTTCAAGAAGACCAGTTGATTCAGTGATCTAGGCAAGAAATCTTACACTGCTGAGAATTTTTTTTCATTAAACAACATTTATTAAATGCTTTCTATGTGCCAGGCAAATAGAAAGGCATGGAGGATATAGCAATGAACAAAGAACTTACAGTTCAGTGGAAGAAGGCTATATATATATTTGATAAAATATACAATTAGTGAAAATGAAAGTGAAAGTCACTCAGTGGTGTCCGATTCTTTCCAACCCCATAGACTATACAGTCCATGGAATTCTCCAGGCCAGAATCCTGGAGTGGGTAGCCTTTCCCTTCTCCAGAGGATCTTCCCAACCCAGGGATCGAACCCAGGTCTCCTGCATTGCAGGTGGATTCTTTACTAGCTGAGCCACAAGGGAAACCCAAGAATATTGGAGTGGATAGCCTATCCCTTCTCCAGGAGATCTTCCCGACCCAGGAATTGAACTGGGGTCTCCTGCCAGATAAAAATAATTGTAGAAACAAAGCACGAGAGATCTGGAGGGACTAAGAAACATGAGGAATTTGGGATTAACAAACAGGTAATCGACCAAATACAGTGGTTGAGTGAAAGAAGTCAGTGCAGAATCCCACTTCCAAATTGAATAAATGAGTGTATGGGAGGGTAGGCAGAAAGAGATAAGATTTTTGTCTGTAGGAGGGAGAGATGATACAATGAAAGTGATTTAGGATTTGCTCAGTTTGAGAAACCTCAAAAACATACAAATAAAGATAAGTAAATATACCCATATAGAGAAATATGGGTTGAAAGCCCAGAGAAAAACATGAGATCAGAAGATACAGTTTCTAAAACTATCAGCACAGATATGGCACCTGAAGCTATGGGAGTGGTTGAAATCATCAAGAGAAAAGGATTCATGACTGCACTTACAAAAATACCAAATTTTTAAAGACTAAATTAACATGAAGGATCCATATAGAATAAGAAGTGAGATGAAAGAAATAAAAGAAAAATCAGAAGTCATGGGGAAAAAACATTTCAAGAATAAAGAAGTGGATTGTAGTGCAGAATATTAGAGACTTTTTTTTAAAGATAGCAAAATATGTGTTGCATTTACTGACCAGGAGAACCTGGGTATATATCTCCTGAGAATAGATTTTTATAGAAAGAAATGGAACCAAGAGTGAGATGATTTTAAGAAATTTGGCTGTGAAACCTTTGACAGAGAGGAATAGCTGGGCAGAAAATACTTGGGAAACGTTTTTTCCCCCCAAGAATGTGATAAAATACAGAAAAAAGACTAAAAGGATACCAAAATTTTAATAGTAATAAACTTTTGATAGTAGGATTATATTTTTAATTTTTATTTATGCTTGCTTATATCTTTCCTAAATCCTCTATAATGACTATGAATTACATTTATAACCAGAAAACAGTATTTTAAAAAATTTCATTCTGGTAGAATTAAATATTTATAATACCTACTTTCTCTATTTCAGAGACTTAACTTTGTGATGCTGGCTTTAAAAGTCTCTTTTTTAAAGGGAAAAGAAGGAAACCAATATTACTGAGAACCTGGAAAGTACCTGGCTTTATATATTATCTGATTTACTTTTCATAACAGCCTTGAGATAGGGTGAAAGGGGCAAATGTTACTATAAAAGGAAACTACTGAAGGTAAAAGGAGAAAGGGGCAGTAGAGGATGAGATGATTAGACATCAATGGACATGAATTTAAGCAAATTCCTGGAGATACTGGAGGACAGGGGAGCCTGGCATGCTACAGTCCATTGGGATGCAGAGTCAGACATGAGTTAGCTACTGAAAAACAACAAAAAGCTTAGAAAGGTAACTGCCCAAGGTCAACAACCAGTCAAGCTTTGGTGCTGAGTGATATTATCATCATCTTTATGAAATATTCATTTTAAAAATAACAAATATCACTTTATGACTCAAAACGCCTCTATGAGCTACAGTGAGCTATGGAAAGAGGAACAGTAATACCTGACCAATTTGCCCTGTAGGGGTCCCCCCTTCCTACAACTGGTGACCACGAAGGGACACCCCCATTTTTACTGGGGCTGACATGCAGACCGATCGGGGTACTCCAGGACCAGCTTGCCTGCTGATGGATCTGACCCAGCGGCCGCAACTGGGACTTGTTTGTCCCTGGTCTCCTCCTGACACGGACAACTGGCCAGGGTGCCCCGACAGGATAAGAAACAAGAGATTTTGTTGACCCCCTTTTATCTCATCCCCTCCTTTCAACCTATCCCATCCTATTTTTCTAGTCCCCTGGTCCTGGACGCAGGAGTCTGGTCAAAGGGCCTCAACCTGAGGTGAGGATTGGAGACAGATCACCTCTTGGCAGAGAACTCGAATTCTGGTTCTGATTTCTGGTAGAGCCAACTTCCAGTCCTCCCTTCTCTGGAGACCCAGGGAAAAGTACCGTAACGCCTGGGTATCTGTAGATGGCAGGAGACGTCTGTAAGGCCACTCCTTTTTTTTTCCTTTTTCCTCTTTCTCTCCCCGCACTGTTATACCTTTTGTCTCTTCTCACTCCTTCTCTCTCAACCTGGCCTCTTTTCCTCTCTGTGAAGACCCAAATTATTTCCATTCACTCTGTCTGTCAATACTTGGACCTGAAGTTCTGGGTCTTTGCAAGAGATTTTCTGAGAGGCTATGCTCTCTACTCCCCATCAATTGTGCTCTCTGTTCTTGGGGAGACAATCGGGCGTTAGAAGCCCCAATACTTGTCCCCTGGGAATGAGATATAAACTATATTGTCACTAAAATGGGAAATAAGCCTAGCTTCCCTTTAGACACCCTGCTGGGTTGTCTTTTGGCCCACTGGGAGGGATACCAACTGGAAGGGCTAAAAAAGAAAAAATTTATCAAATACTATACTCAATACTGGCCTACTTACTCCCTGGAAGGAGGGGAAAAATGGCCCCAGTCGGGATCACTTGGATACATCACCATTTTACAGCTCAGTCTATACTGCAAATACAAGGGTAAATACAAGGAGGTTCCCTATGTCCAGGCCTTTATGGCCCTCTACCAGGATTCCGGGAAAAAAGGGAAAGTATAAGCTTGAGAACTTTGATAAATGCTCTTCCAAAATCCTTTTAGCAAGATCTGAAACAGAAGATCCCCTTAACTTTCTCTTCAGCAGAGAAGTCACAGGGAAAGGAGGGTAAGACACACCTGGGAGTCATGAGCTCGGACCTGGAAGCCTGGAGGCTAGGCCTGGGAGTCATGGGATCTGAAGGAAAGTCACTCACCATCGCCTGGGTTCCTCCTCCATATGTCCCCTCCCCCAAGGGGTTACGATCAGCAAGTAAGCTTTGTCCTCCACAGAAGGAAAGGTCATCCTCAGACAAAATCTGCCCCCTAAGAGAGGTACCAGACGGGGAGTGGGGAACCATGCACGTTCATGTTCTGTTCTCTACGCAAGACATTACCCAATACAAGGAGCAACTGGGCTCGTATTCCGTGAACCCCCCAAAATTTAAGGATGAATTTGAGTGTCTTAGCCTTAACTTATCCCTCACCTGGAGGGATATAATGGTCATCCTCACCCAGTGTTGTAATAATGATGAGGAAAACACTTGAATCCTAGATCAGGCTAGAAAAGTGGCTGATGAGAGACAGCAGGTAGATGTCTGGCCCCTGCTGAAGAGGCAATCCCCTCTATAGAGCCAGACTGGGATCCTAATACAAGGGCAGGAAAGGAATCCTTAAGACACCTCATTACTTGCCTACTACAGGGAATGACCCAGGGTGTCCGAAAGGTTGTTAATTATAATAAGATAAAAGAGGTTACACAGGAAGAAAATGAAAATCCAGCTTCTTTTTTGGGCAGACTCACAGAAGCCTTTAAAAACTTTACCAAGACAGATCTAAAAAGTATGGAAGGAAGAGTCCTGTTGGCCCATTCCTTCATAACCCAGGCAGCCCCAGACATAAGGAGAAAATTACAAAAACTAGGAAAAGGACCAGAGACCCCAATTTCCGATGTGGTGGAGGCAAACAGGGTGTTTTTGAACAGGGACCAGGAGGAGGAAGCAAAAAGGGAGCAAAAGGAAGCCAGAAAAGATAGGAGAATAGAGAGGTAGACCCAGGCCTTGGCCCAACAACAGGCTAAAATCCTGGCTTTGATTCATCCTGCCACTACGCGAGAGTCCGGGGGAGAGCAAGGAAGGAAAAAGGATCTTAACAATCCACCGTGGCTGAGACACACCCAGTGTGAATACTGCAAAGAGGATGGGCATTGGAAAAGGGAGTGCCCATATTGCCCTAAGGGAAGGCGTATGGAGACCACTAAAACCTGCTCCCTCTGTATTAGTCCTGGGTGACCAGGACTGACGGTGCCCAGCGGCTTGAGAAACCCCCACGAATGGTGAGGTCCACATCACTCCTCTCGACCCTTGGGTGACTCTAAAAATAGAACGTAAGGATGTGAACTTTCTTTTAGACATGGGGCTGCCTTCTCTGTTCTTCCTTTCCAATTAGGACCTTTAGATTCCCAGACTAAAACGGTGATGGGGTAGATGGAAAACCCCAAAGCCGAAATTTTAGTAAGCCCCTCCATTGTAAGGTGGGCAATTGGCAAAGAACCCACCCCTTCTTATCCCTGGTTGCCCTGCTCCCCTACTGGGGAGAGATCTTTGCTGCCTCCAGACCAGAGTGACTTGGGGAAAGCTAGAAGTCAATAATTTCCATTGCCTAGTGTCTGAATATTTACAGTCAGATGTAGAAGAGGAGGAGTCTGTCCCTTTCTTAGATGAGGTCAATCCCCAGGTGTGGGATGTCTCCAGCCCTGGTCTAGCCATAAATGTTCCACTGGTAAAGATTCTTCTGAGGCCAAATGTTCCCTACCCCTGGGAAAGACAATATCCCTTAAAACCAGAAGTTCATGAAGGTCTTAGACCATTAGTTAACAAATACCGAGATACTGGAATTCTAATCACCTGTGAGTCTCCCTGCACTACTCCAATCTTGCCTGTTAAAAAACCAGATGGATCTTATCGATTCATCCAGGATCAAAGAGCTGTTAATGAAGCTGTGGTTCCCATCCACCCCATAGTCCCAAATCCGTATACCCTCCTATCCCAAGTCCCAGGAAATGCTAAGTATCCTCAGTCTTGGATCTTAAAGATGCCTTCTTTTGTATTCCTCTCCATCCTGAATCCCAAAAATTCTTTGCTTTTGAGTGGCGGGACTTGGAAACAAGGGAGGCCATACAACTCTGCTGGACTTGACTACCACAAGGGTTTAGGGACCGCCCTCATATTTTCGGGACTTCCTTGGGGAGAGAACTAAGGGACTTTAACAAACAGCAATCTAATACAATATGTGGATGACTTACTCATAGCTAGTCCAGATTTTACCAGCTCTCAAGGGGACACTATTAAAACTCTAAATTTCCTATATGAAAAGGGCTATCAAGTATCCCCCAAGAAAGCTCAGATTAGCTTAACCCAAGTAAAATACCTTGGACTTATAATTATGGAAGGAAAAAGAATGCTCAACCCCCAGAAGAAATCCAGTATCTTAAATACCCCATACTCCCAAACAAGAAAACAGCTTAGGGGATTTTTAGGAATGACTGGGTTTTGCAGGATCTGGATTCCTAATTATGGCAATCTGGCCCAACCCTTATATGAAAAGTTAAGAGGGAAAGAGGAAGAGCCCCTCGAATGGGATGAGACCTGCAGGGTGGCCTTTAATGCCCTAAAAGAGTCTGTCACTACAGCCCCAGCTTTAGGCCTCCCAAACCTGGAAAAGCCTTTCAAACTTTATGTTTCTGAAAGGATAAGAACCAATCTTGGGATGTTAGGACAAATGATAGGGCCTATATTACAACCCGTGGCTTATCTCTCAAAACAACTAGATGAGATGGCCAGAGGATGGCCCACTTGCCTCCAGGCAGTAGCGGCCACTGCTCTTATGGTTAAGGAGGCATCTAAGCTGACCCTGGCTCAGCCCACTACAGGGTATATGCCTCACCAGGTGTAAGCAGTCTTGGAAACTAAAGGGGATAGGTGGATGATAGGAGGAAGGATCACCCAATACCAAGCTCTCCTCCTTGACACTCCAGAAATAAAGCTGAGGGTCTGTCAGAACTTTAAATCCAGCCACCTTACTGCCAGATCCCCCTACTTCCCCTTTGGATCACCAATGTATGCAAATCATAGACAAGTTATACTCTTCTTGCCCGGACCTATCAGAGACACCTTTATCTGACCCAGAGGAAAAATGGTACACAGATGGCAGTAGTTTTGTAGAAAAGGGAGAGAGGAAAGCAGGAAATGCTGTAGTGAGCCTAGGAGAAACTAAGGAAAGTGGGTCTCTTCCCTCAGACACCTCAGCCCAGAAAGCTGAACTTTTTGCCCGACAGGAGCTTTGGAATTAGGGGAAGGAAAGAGGATTAATGTGTATATGGACTCTAAGTATGCTTTCCTCATCCCGTACGCCCATGCAGCAATTTGGAAGGAAAGAGGGATGCTCAGTGCTCGAAGCTCTCCTATTAAACACAAAGAGCTCATTCTCAGGCTCCTGGAGGCAGTCAAACTTCCTGCAAAATTAGCTGTCATCCACTGTAAAGGTCACCAGAAGGGGCAAGAAGAGGAGGCCCAGGGAAATACAAAAGCTGATCAGGAGGCAAAACGAGCTGCTAGGGAAGCTACCCCTGTCACTGCTATATGCCCCCTTTCCCCCAAGGAAACCCTGACTCCAGATTATACCCCAGAGGAACATTCCTGATATGCTGAGCGGGGCTGGGAGATTGGGTCATATGGATGCTTTCAGACTGATCAGACCCAAGTAATACTCCCTGACTCTCAGGTTTGGAAAATTATTAACTCCTTACATAAAAGTACCCATTTTGGAAGAGAGAATCTGGAAACCTTGCTCAAGCCTATTCTCTACCATCCCCAGTTGGCTAAGGTTGTTAGACAGGTCTTAAACCTGTCCAACATCGGGGATCATACCTAGGAGAGGACTGGCAGGTGGATTTTACAGCCATGCCAAAGACCCAAGGGTTTTCTTATTTGCTAGTTTTTATTGACATGTTCGCAGGATGGATTGAAGCGTTCCCTACTAAGACAGAGAGAGCCACAGAAGTCTGTAAAGCTCTGCTGAAGGAGATAGTACCTAGGTTTGGGTTGCCTTGATCACTTCAGAGTGACAATGGGCCCTCATTTACAGCCACGATATCCCAGAATCTGGCCACATGCTTAGGCATAAAATACCGCCTCCACTCATATTGGAGGCCTCAAGCTTCGGGAAAGGTAGAGAAAGCCAACCAGACTCTTAAAAGGGCTCTGGCCAAGCTATGTCAAGAAACACATAATAAGTGGATCCATATGCTACCTATAGCCCTCATGAGGGTACAGACAGCCCCCAAACGGCCACTATTATTAAGCCCTTATGAAACGATGTATGGATGTCCATTCCTAACTTCTGATTTGTTTTTTGATGAGGACACCAATACTCTCTTAAAACTATAATTGATCTGGAAAGTTTTCAACAAGAACTCCAATGATACGGAGAACAGATCTTCCCTAGACCACAGGAAAACTTGAAAAATCCCCAGGTAGAGCTGGGGGACCAAGTATTAGTAAAGACCTGGCAAGAAAAAGGGAGTCCAAGCCAGCTGTCCGAGAAATGGACAGGACCATATCAAGTTGTCCTAGTAACTTCAACTGCTGTAAAACTGAAGGGTCTATCTGCCTGGGTCCACAATTCTGGAATAAAACCCTATGGCCTACAGGAGGGGGAGACAGGGACTGAGACTCGAAAACCAGAGGACAACTATTCCTGTGAACCTGTTGAAGATCTCAGACTCTTGTTCAGGCAGAACCCCATCAACTCTCCTTCAGATAAGCAAAAATGCATCATATGATGTTCTTCCTCTTTCTAATCATGTCTCCCTGTATGGCTATTAATCTCTCCCTAAACAAGACATATATGCTTGCAAACCACACTGCTTCTCGACTCAACCTAACCAGCCCCTGCTGGATCTGCATTAATGGCAGAATTTGGGGGTATGTCCAACCTATCCCAGGGTATGGCCCACCCTTCCAGCTGAGCTACATGCTGTTACCCAGTGCACCCCATCTGGTCACGGTATGGCCTTTTGGGGAAAAAAGGGGAAAAAAACTTCATGCCTTGGTATCAGCAACAACTGTCTATATTTACCCCCTCGATAACATCTGCAATCCCACCTGAGCCCTTATTTTCTCTCTTGACTAACATTCCCCAAGTGACATTCCCTATCTGTCTAAAAAGCGACTCCCTGACAGGGGTGTCAGTGGGAAATCTAAGCAACTCACAATATGTGGTGACTTTCACTGTTGAAACTGATGGGAAAAACCGGGACCTAGAAATTTCACTAGGGTATTACGATTTAGCCCAAAGTCTGGGATAGAGGTTCTGGCAGAACTGACACACTATATCTATCCCCAAACACGAGGCTCTCCTCAAATGCTATTAACCAGTCTCGAAAATCCATGTTCTGTTCTGGACGACCAAAGAACCACACCTGGTCATCCTGGTTTCTAAATCGGGCAGGCAACCCTGATCCGTTATTCCCTTGTAGGGGTACCCACCCCTGAAAACCTAACCCTACGGTGGGAGTCTAAACGAAATACTCTCTACCTTGAGGACAGAACCCAGGATGCCTCACAACACTTGAATCCCTTCCTAAATGCCCTCACTGCTGCCGGTTTTGCAGCAAGTGGAGTGACAGTCTCTTCCCAGCTACTAAGAGACTGCCCCTGTTCCATTATAACATGTTCCAGTTGTAAGGCAGATGGAAATCCTGTTCCTCTTTGGCAAACCCGTTTTGCTACCCAGCTTAAACCCAGTCATGGTGTCTATTTCATATGTGGGGATAAAGCTTATTTATCCCTACCACCTTTTTGGTCAGAACTTGCTCCCTAGGGTATGTTACACCCCACATAGATCTGGCCTGGAGTAATACCTCCTTGCCTCTACCAGTATACACCAATCAGAGGATACGTCGTGTGGTAATACTTACCCCTCTTTTCCTGGCATTAGGACTGACCACTGGTTTGACAGGAGCTGCCATGGGGGTAACTTCTTTACATAAATTTCAGCAGCTTTCTACCGACACTGCTGTATCCATAGAAAAAATGGCAAGGAGCCTGAACGCCTACAATCCCAGTTAAGACTCCCTAGCAGCAATGGTCCTACAAAATCACTGGGTCCTAGATTTACTGACTGCAGGACAGGGGGGCACTTGTCTCTATCTAAAGGAAGAATGCTGTTTTTATTACAACCAGTCTGGGAAGGTCCAAGAAGATATCACAGGGCTTTTGGAACAGGCCACAAAGATCTGGGAATTGAGTTCAACAAGTATATGGAGTTCTCTTTCTTTCCCTTCTTGGCTCCTACCGTTCATGGGTCCAGTGATAACTATCTTATTAGGCCTTCTATTTGGCCCCAGGTATACTCCAATTCCTTATAAAGTTTATTTCCAGCAGACTCCAGCAGTTTCAAACTAAACTGCTGTTACTACAAGGGTGGAAGCTGGTTTCAGATGTGGAACACCCCAGCTTAGATCAGGTAGAGAGAGACTTCTGCTCTGCTAGGCAGGCCTACACCCATGCACAGCAGGAAGAAGTTACAGAAGAAAGAGACCTCCGCCCTAATTCCCAAGAAGTATTTTGAATATCAAGTCTCTCAGGGGGGAGTTGTTAGGGGAAGCACACTGATTGAAACCACCCACCCTGGCCAGGCACCATAGTAACCATNTGGGATTCTCCACCTGTTCATTTAGTATGATTTATTTTCCTCAAGCCCTTAAATATGCTTATAACTTTTAAAGTCCTTTTCATTTCAATATCTAGATTATCTCAAGTTCAGTATACAGTGACTGCTTTTTCTCTTGACTTACATTTTCTTTCTTTACATTATTAAATTTTTATGGTATAATGGACATTTAAAATGATATTAGAGACTCCATATTCTGTTCCTTTGAAGAGTGTTGATTTATATTATAAATGAACAATTAACTTTGCTGAAATTAATAAAACTCTAAACTTTTCTCCTTTGGAGTACATAACATCTGAAATCTCTGCATTCAAGTTCTTTCAAATTCTGCTTTTTCCTTAGGTCCCATAAAGTTTACTCTGTGCACATATATTTCAGTAGCCAGATAAGTATCTGCTTGGCATTTATATACAGATTTCTGGCACTTCTTATCAGGATGTCTCTCTTATACAGGGCAGGTAATGGGTAAGTAAGTTGGTTTTTTCATGTAAGATTTATCAAATTTTACTTGGAACTAATTTTTATTATTTATACAGATTCCCTAATAGAAAAATTAAATACAAAGCTGCTATTACACCTCTACTACCTAAAAAATCAGAAAGATTAAAATATACCTGGAAGGTGACATCATAATAAAAATATGTTCAAGAATTGAATGACTCATAGCTTATTATTATGACAAAATCACACAGGATATTAAATATTAAACAGTAAAAAAAAAAAAAGCTTCAGAAGACACTGATTTAACAAAGAAGGTTGTTACCAACCAAATCTGTCCTAAGTTGGTATAATTAAATGTGAACATTTCCTCTGTCCCTTTAAAGAATCTAAAGGCTCAACAATATTGACATTTTTTATTTTATAAGATACACATGGATTTAAGTGTTGTTGAGAGGGCTTTCATTTTGTTGGATTAATATTTCTACTAGGGTTGGAAATAGTTAAGATGAGAATCAAAGCACTGAATCAAAGTCACTGAGGCTTATGGTGTTTCAATGTTCCAAATAGGAAATGTACTTAGTTTGTATATTTTCACTATTCAGTAAAAAGCTATATAAATCTAACTACAAGTTTAATTTAAAGATATATTAGGGAGACACACTTAAAAACTACATATACTGCTTTTCCTAGAGAAAGGGAGAAAATGGTTGGTTGGTATAAAGTTTATCTTCCTTTAACAGCAGGTCCCCATGAAAAGCTAAAATCTTCTCCAAGAGAAGAGACAGGAAGAGGATGCAGACTAGTTCCTTCTGATATGCTATGAAGTTGAAAAGTTTACCAAGCAGTGTGTACATAGTAGCAAAATCTCAGAAGAAGCCACTTTGACCTGGGGAAATGTTCCTGAAATATTCTGCCATCAGAGCATTTGTTTATTCTCTGGCGTTTCCTTTCCAAAAATATAAATAAAAACTATTGCTGACAGGTTCTTTGCCTCTTCACTCATGCAGTTTATCAGTGCTTCTTAATCTTTTATTTTCTTTGTTGTCCCCCAAAGGAGCCATTTGTAGACTACTGTTTTCCTAGTCACCTTCCATGAAGTTTTTATATTACAGATGTATATCTGTTTATGTACAGTGAACCTTTGGAGGGCGACAAACCATTATAATTAGTGTCTAAAATTTTTTTTTTACCTTCCTCCCAAGAAGCAATTTTCCCCCTTGGGAGTGATTTGCCCCATTAAGAAACACAGAGTACACCAAGAAAATTAGGTGAGTTCCAATTATAACTTCAAGGGCCAAAGGAAGGCAGTTCACAAAAAGGGGATGTAAAATTCATTATCTCTGAAAGCTGAATCATAATATTCTAAACCTCTTATGGTGATCTCCAGAGAGAAGTTTCTTATTGGGGATGATGTTAAGGAACAATTAAAAAAACAATGTATATGCATGGCTTAAATTAACACTTGAAAACCTCTGAGTACAATACTGCTATATTAATATTTAGAATGGATAACCAACAGGACTTACTGTATAGCACATGGAACTCTGCTCAGTGTTATGTGGTAGCCTGGATGGGAATGGAGTTTGGGGGAGAATGGATACGCGTATCTGTATGGCTGAGTTCCTTCTCTGTTCACCTGAAACTATCACAACATTGTAAACTGGCTATACCCCAATACAAAATAAAAAGTTTTTTTAAAAAAGTAACTGAACACAGAAAATGAAATTAATTGTAGGGATCAGATAATTCAAGCTTTAAAAGGGAAATTTTCAGTAAAACCCTTATCAGAGTAATAAACTGGATTTTTATCTCCACTGAAACTAGTTCTCATTTTATTATTAACTAGGATTTTAAAAGAAATGTAAATATAAAAATATGAAAGGAATACAAAGTTATGATTACTGAATTCAGTTGCTAGTTCTGATATGTACTCTTTAAAAATGTATGTTATATACATTTTTATATAAAGATAAAAAGATATATAAAGAACTTGTTGAATTAATACTGACCTTAGATAATGAAAAATTTTAAACTATGGCTTAAAACACAAAATAGAAGTTTCTTAGATGAAATAATTAAACATAAAATACTTCAGCTTATGAAAAAAAGAAAATAAAGGTGTAAAAATAGTCATAGTTGTATACATCCAAAACAGCTGAAAGACGATTGTGAAGAGGTATTTGTACACTCATGTTCATTGAAGTATGATTCACAATAGCCTTGGGGTAGAAACAACCTAAATGTCAACAAATGAATAAATAATGAAAATGTGGTAGTTACCACAGTACAGAATATTTTCCAGCCTTCAAAAAAAGGAAATCCTGTCACATGTCACAACACAGATGAACTTTGAGAAACATTATGATAAATGAACTAAACCAGTAACACAAAGTCAAATATGCATGATACCACTCGTAAGAGGTGTTTAACATAGCCAAACAAAAAGTAGACTAAGGTTAGCTGGGGCTTAGGAGGAGGAGAAAATGGGGAGCTGCTGTTCAATGGGTATAAATATCACTTTTGCAAGATGAATATGTTCTAGATATCTGTCACATAACAATGTACAGATAATTTACTATACTGTACACTTACAGACAGGATGGTAAATTTTATGTGCTTTTTACACTGGGTTAAACAAAATATATTATTAACAATCACCTGTTTTTTACTTTTTTAATGTGGATACTAGGAAATTTAAATTATATATGTGGCTAGCATTACATTTCTTTCGGACAGTGCTGCTCTAATCTCATGTTAGTCATAATGACTGAAACTAATTATAATTAAAATATTGCCACCTGCAGGACCTCTCCTAATTACCTAAGACCAGGGGGATATGAGCCCTGTGTACCTTCAGTGCTCTTTATGCTTATATCATAGTACTGTTTCATTATATTTCAATTATTTGTCATTCTACCAGATTGAAAAGTTTCTTGAAGAAATAGACTGGATTAAAAAAGAAATCTGTTGTCGTTGTTCAGTTGCTCAGTTGGGTATGACTCTTTGCAACCCCATGGACTGCAGCATTCCAGACTTCCCTGTCCTTCACTACTTTCCAGAATTTGCTCAAACTCATGTCCATTGAGTTGGTGATACCATCCAACCATCTCATCCTCTGTCATCCCCTTCTCCTGCTTTCAACCTCAGCATCAGGATATTTGCCAATAAATTGGCCCTTCGCATCAGGTGGCCAAAGAATTGGAGCTTCAGCTTCAACATCAGTCCTTCTAGTGAATACTGAGGGTTGATTTCCTTCAGGATTGACTGATTTGATCTCCTTGTTGCCCAAGGGACTCATAAAAGTCTTCTCCAGCACTACAGTTCAAAGGCATCGATTCTTTGGCACTCTGCCTTTTTTACTGTCCAGCTTTCACATCCATATATGACTACTGGAAAAGCCATAGCTTTGACTAGACAGACCTTAGTTGCCAAAGTAGTCTCTGCTTTTTAACACTCTGTCTGGGTTAGTCAATAGCTCTTCTTCCAAGGAGCAAGTGTCTTTTAATCTCGTGATTGCAGTTGCCATCCACAGTGATTTTAGAATCCAAGAAAATAAAGTCTATCACTGTTTCCATTGTTTCCCCATCTATTTGACATGAATTGATGGGACCAGATGCCATGATCTTCATTTTTTGAATGTTGAGTGTTAAGCCAGCTTTTTACATCTCCTCTTTTACCTTCAACAAGAAGTTCTTTAGTTCCCCTTCATTTTCTGTCATTAGAGTGGTGTCATCTGCATATCTGAGAATATTGGTATTTCTCCCAGAATCTTGATTCCAGCATGTGCTTCATCCAGCCTGGCATTTCACATGATATACTCTGCATAACTGTTAAATAAGCAGTGTGACAATATACAGCCTTGACGTACTTCTTTCCCAATTTAGAATCAGTCTGCTGCTCCATGTCCAGTTCTAACTATTGCTTCTTGACCTACATACAGGTTTCTCAGGAGGCAGGTAAGGTAGTCTGGTATTCCCATTTCTTTAAGAATATTTCATAGTTTGTTGTGATCCACACAGTCCAAGGCTTTAGCATAGTCAATAGAGCTTAAGTAGGTGTTTTTGTGGAATTCTCCTGGTTTTTCTGTGTGTGCTGTGCTTAGTCAATAAGTTGTGTCTGACTCTTTGTGACTCCATGGACCATAGCTCACCAGGCTTCTCTGTCCATGGGGCTTCTCCAGGCAAGAATACTGGAATGGATTGCCATGCCCTTCTCTAGGGGATCTTCCCAACCCAGGGTTGAACTCAGGTCTCCTACGTTGCAGGTGGATGCTTTACCATCTGAGTGACCAGAAAAGTCCATGCATATGGAGTGGGTAGCCTATCCCTTCTTCAGGGATCTTCCCGAGTCAGGAGTCGAATCGGGGTCTCCTGCATTTGAACCAACGGATGATGGCAATTTGATCTCTGGTTCCTCTGCCTTTTCTAAATCCAGCTTGAACATCTGGAAGTTCTCAGTTCACATACTATTGAAACATAGCTTGAAGGATTTTAAGCATTACCTTGCTGGCATGGGAATTAATGCAATTGTGCAGTAGTCTGAACATTTTTGGGCATTGCCCTTCTTTGGGATTGGAATGAAAAGTGACCTTTTCCAGTACAGAGGCCACTGCTGAGTTTTCCAAATTTGCTCACCTAGATAAGCATGATGGTCTTATCACTCGCCTAGAGACAGACATCCTAGAGTGTGAAGTCAAAGCTAGTAGAGGTGAAAGAATTCCAGCTGAGCCATTTCAACTTCTAAAAATCTCTGTATACCCAAATTATAGCAAAGGCACAGAGCAAATATTCAATAAATGTTAAATGAATGAGAATACGCGAATGAATTACTATGAAGTGTATATGAAAGTCACACAAAATTCTGATCCTATGAATGACTGCAGCAATAGGCAATCATAAATTATATCCTCAGTCTTTAAAAAACTTCAAAGAGAATAACAGATTTACGTTCGATACAGGATACAGGATGCTTGGGGCTGGTGCACTGGGATGACCCAGAGAGATGATATGGGAAGGGTGGTGGGAGGGGGGGTTCAAGGTTGGAAACTCATGTACACCTGTGGTGGATTCATGTCAATGTATGGCAAAACCAATACAGTACTGTAAAGTAAAAAAATAAAAATAAAATAAATAAATGCAAAAATAATAATAATAAAGTTCCAATTTGTTACAGAAAAAAAGGACATTAAAATCTACAGTGTTTTCTCACCTGAAGTCAGATTCCTAGCTGTACTCTGTGATTTCAGCATTTCAGTAGATTTAAAATTGAGATCATCCTGCATCATTTTCAGCTCTTGATTGGTGATAGAGGATATCTGTTTCATACGGTTTATATTCTGTATTTGCAGAGACATAAAAGTGGAAAAGTTCCATTGATTTAACTTCCCAATAAAACTCTTAAAAATGCTGCTAAAGGACTGGATGTTTTGAAATATATCATTCGTTACATATATATATTTTATAAAAGAAAACATGATATTCAATGTCAGATTTCTCAGTAAGGAGAGGTTAAATTAAAATTCAGAATTGTTTCTTTTATATTTGCTTTACTTCACTTCACTGTAGAAAGATTCAACTATACTATTATAGGAACTAATTGGATTTTTAAAACACATAGAATATTGAAAAGAGATCATATATTTTTTCTCCTATGGTACCACACAATAGTAGCTGCTCAATAAACATTTTTTGAAGAATCAAGATATTCATTAGGTATCCTGTGCTCTTACATAATAGTGAACATTTGCGATTTTGTTTGAGTTGTATTTGAGTTGTATTTATAAGGTAACCACACTTTAATGAGGACAGTAAGACCGGCACATGGCACTTACTCGACTACTGTGCTCCAAAAGCGAAACAATGCTGGCTTCTATCTGTGCCTTCCTTTCCAGTTCCTGGTTCTTCGTTTCCTCAAAAGTCTCAATAAAGGCTGTCGATTGAAACATGATGAAAGGCTGCTGTTGATATAGCTAAACACTATATAAGCTCTGATTTGTAGGTCTGAAGTTCAAAGCAAATTTTTAAATATCACTTTAATGTTTTAACCCAAGGGTAATTAAATTACTCAATAAGAACATTTCTACATACTTTCAAACTTTTAAAGTTTAACTACTATGATCTTAATACAAGTACACTAAATATTTATAAATGCAGGCTGAGAAGCAACAGCTGATAAGATGGAGATGAGAAAAATTCCTAGAATTTTACACTAGGATCTCACTGATACAGCTACAATTATTAACATCTGTAATTGGCCATTAATTTTACTTCTGAAACTACTACTATGCCTTTTTTACCTGAAAATGGAGCATCTTCCTTGTAATGCCAAAAGAGTCTCAATTAAATAAGTTTAGTGATTTGTTCAAGATTTTTAAAGTAGTCTTGGGATACTGTTAAACCAGAGTTGGCCATTACTGATTTATAGCATGCTTCTATGAAGATAACAACTGACATCAGACTTACAAAAATGTCAAATTCTAGAAAAATGATAATTTAAGAGACTAGAAAATCCCATGGACAGAGGAGCCTGGTAGGCTGCAGTCCATGGGGTCGCTAAGAGTCGGACACGACTGATGGGACTTCACTTTCACTTTTCACTTTCATGCATTGGAGAAGGAAATGGCAACCCACTCCAGTGTTCTTGCTTGGAGAATCCCAGGGATGGGGGAGNGTTTCAGCTTCAGCATCATTCCTTCCAAAGAAATCCCAGGGCTGATCTCCTTCAGGATGGACTGGTTGGCTTCACAGGAATTTAATAACCATTTTATCTTTCCTCTTGCAAACTTAAGAGAATCTTCTACACAGGATGCTTTCAGTTCCTCATCTTGCTATCAGACCTCAAGACACATAATCAGGCTTACCCTCCTGCCATTTCAATGACACTGTTCACAGAAAGAGCATGATTCCATAATTATCAAATCCAAGGGGCAGTTTTGAGTTATTTCACTCTGCAATATTCGATACTACTGATACATCCTTCCTTCTTCCAATTCTTTCCCCCTCATGTGTTTTGCTGATTGCAGAGGCGGCTTTTCTGGTTTTTCTGACTTTCAGATCTTTCCTTCTCTGTCTTTTCTTCACATATTTCCCTTTCTTCATTTAAATTCCAGATTACTCTCTTAGTTGACTTCTAATGTTACATTCTTTCCTTTTCTCCTTTGCCTTTCGCTTAAGAAGCAAAGTGACAGACAAAGGAGAAAAGGAAAGATATACCCATTTGAATGCAGACTTCCAAAGAATCTCAAGGAGAGAAAAGAAAGCCTTCCTCAGTGATCAATGCAAAGAAATAGAGGAAAACAATACAATGGGAAAGACTAGAGATCTCTTCAAGAAAATTAGATACCAAGGGAACATTTCGTGCCAAGATGGGCACAATAAAGGACAGAAATGGTATGGACCCAACAGAAGATATTAAGAGGTGGCAAGAATACAGAGAAACTATATAAAAAAGATCTTCAGGGCCCATATAATCACGATGGTGTGATCACTCATCTAGAGCCGGACATCCTGGAATGCCAAGTCAAGTGGGCATTAGGAAGCATCACTAAGAACAAAGCTAGTGGAGGTAATGGAATTCCAGTTGAGCTGTTTCAAATCCTAAAAAATTATGCAGTAAAAGTGTTGCACTCAGTATGCCAGCATACTTTTTAGGCATACTGCACTCAGTATGCCAGCATACTTTTTATTTGGAAAACCCAGCAGTGGCCACAGGAAGAGGTCAGTTTTCTTTCCAGTCCCAAAGAAAGGCAATGCCAAAAAACACTCAAAGTACCGCAGAGTTGCCCTCATTTCACATGCCAGCAAATATACAAAATTCTCTAAGCCAAGCCTCAACAGTACATGAACCATGAACTTCCAGATGTTCAAGCTTGTTTTTGAAAAGGCAGAGGAACCAGAGATCAAATGGCCAACATCCGTTGGATCGTTGAAAAAGCAAGAGTTCCAGTAAAACATCTACTTCTGCTTTATTGGCAATGTCTAAGCCTTTGACTGTGTGGTTCACAACAAACTTTGGAAAATTCTGAAAGAGATGGGAATACCAGACCATCTGACCTGCCTCCTGAGAAATCTGTATGCAGGTCAAAAAGCAACAGTTAGAACTAGACATGGAACAACAGACTGGTTCCAAATCAGGAAAGGAGGGCATCAAAGCTGTATATTGTCACTCTGTTTATTTAACTTATATGCAGAGTACATCATGAGAAACGATTGACTGGATGAAGCACAAGCTGGAATCAAGACTGCCGGGAGAATTATCAATAACCTCAGATAGGCAGATGACACCACCCTTATGGTAGAAAGTGAAGAAGAACTAAAGAGCCTCTTGAGGGAAGTGAAAGAGGAGAGTGAAAAAGTTGGCTTAAAACTTAACATTCAGAAAACGAAGGTCATGGCATCTGGTCCCATCACTTCATGAGAAATAGATGGATAAACAGTGGAAACAGTGACAGACTTTATTTTGGGGGGCTCCAAAATCACTGCAGATGGTGACTGCAGCCATGAAATTAAAAGACACTTGCTCCTTGGAAGAAAAGTTATGACAAACCTAGACAGTATATTAAAAAGCAGAGACATTACTTTGCCAACAAAGGTCCATCTAATCAAAGCTATGGTTTTTCCAGTAGTCATGTATGGATTTGAGAGTTGGACTATAATGAATGGAGAAGGCAATGGCAACCCACTCCAGTACTCTTGCCTGGAAAATCCCAAGGATGGAGGAGCCTGGTAGGCTGCAGTCCATGGGGTCACTAAGAGTCGGGCACGACTAATGGACTTCACTTTCACTTTTCACTTTCATGCATTGGAGAAGGAAATGGCAACCCACTCCAGTGTTCCTGCCTGGAGAATCCCAGGGATGGGGGAGCCTGGTGGGCTGCTGTCTATGGGGCTGTAAAGAGTCGGACACGACTGAAGTGACTTAGCAGCAGCTATAATGAAAGCTGAGCACCGAAGAATTGATGCTCCTGACTTGTGATGTTGGAGAAGACTCTTGAGAGTCCCTTGGACTGCAAGGAGATCCAACCAGTCCATCCTAAAGGAGATTAGTCCTGAATATTCATTGGAAACACTGACACTAAAGCTGAAACTCCAATACTTTGGCCACCTGATGCGAAGAGCTGATTCATTTGAAAAGACCCTGATGCTGGGAAAGATTGAGTGCAGGTGGAGAAGGGGACAACAGAGGATGAGATGGCTGGATGGCATCACTGACTCAATCTACATGAGTTTGGGTAAACTCTGGGAGTTGGTACTGGACAGGGAGGCCTGGCATGTGGCAGTCCATGGGGTCACAGAGAGTTGGACAGGACTGAGCAACTGAACTGAACTGAATGCTACATTATATCCACGGAAATCCCACTCATCTTGTGGCTGAAGAACTCTGTCTTTTCCCTAATTTTCAGGTTGTTTTATCCAATTATTTACTAGATATATTCTTGTGGATATGTTTTAGGACATCCTAACACATAGCATGTACGCATGCATGCTAAGTCACTTCAGTCATGTCCAACTCTTTGCGACCCTATGGACTGTAGCTCACCAGGCTCTTCTGTCCATGGGATTCTCCAGGCAAGAGTACTGGAGTGGGTTGCGATGCCCTTTTCCAGGGGACCTTTCCAACTCAGGGACTGAACCCACATCTCCTGCGGCTCCTGCATTGTCAGGCAGATTCTTTACCCCTGAGCCATTCCATAGTTAAATGCATCAGTCTTCCCCCTCAAAGTCTGTACCTCTCTGTATTCCCTACTATGTTTGAAAGCCCTTCACCATTATCATCATGCAAGTCAGAAACCTGGGAGATTCCTACCTGCTACTCCACTCAATCCCATGCTCCAAGTTACCAAAAGATGTAGCTGAAAGATATATCTGGTCAATGCTTCCAGCTATATAGCTGGTCAGCTGCATTAGATAAGACAGAACCCCTATATCTTAGCAGATTCCCAAGGTTCATAAAACCTCCTCACCCATATCATTGCAGCTAAAAAGAAAAGAGATCAGATCCCCAGTGAACTCTATTTTGTAATTTCTCAGTTGGTGGATTAATATCTGAGCTTCCCATGAGAGGCAATGTATAGACATGGGTAGTCCTAAAGTAGGGTAAAACACAGGGCTTGTTTTACCTCAGGAAAAAGGTATCTGCTCTTAGATTTCCTATTATAGAAGAGAACAAGATCATAGACGAGGGAAGCTAATTGGCTATCACACTGGAGGTGTAAAAAAAGCAGGCCAGCAAAACGGTCTAATGAAGAGACCAAAGGAGAAGGAAAGGACACGCTCATAAAATGAGGGTTATTTCACAGCTACTTTCAAACTCTGAGTATTTGATGTGACCTTGGAAAAGGGTCTGATCACCATTTTCCAGAATACATAGCTACCCCAATCTTCTCTCCAGTGTACAAGGCACTAGTGACTTGCTAGTGACTCCCTGGCCACAAGGCCCCCAAGTCAGCAGACTTATTGATTTTAGAGGAGAAAAAGCAGCAGAGAGCAAATAAAATTAATGCCAAGGGGCAAAAATTAACCCTGAAGGACTTTTGCTGGAAGGACTTTTTTTCTAGCACCTGGGATCCTTCTGAGGCAAGGTAAACCTCCCGGTACTATTGATATTCAGTACCATCAAGTGTTCCTTATTTGGCATGGTTTCAGCCCCCTTATCATGTGTTCATTCTACTCTTAGTGAATTCCAATCCTTTATTCCTTTTAAAGTATGATGCCAAAAACAGGATTCCAAGCAGACTATCACTTCTCATAGTCTATATATTCATCTTTTGTTAATGCAAAAGGATTAGGATTCCAGCTGTTCTGGAGGCTATATCACATGAATTCACATTGAGCTGTTATCTAAATCCCCTTTAACATTTTCACATATTTTAGTAAGCTATAGCACTTCATTCTCCCCAACTCCTACTTCAATTTTAATTAGTTTTGTAGTCCTATTAAACTTCAACTTTTTATATCATCTCTTACCTTTTTGTGTATTACTATTGTAGTAAGAAACTAATATATCAAATACTACTAAACTGGTAGGTTAAAATGAGTACATATAAGTTTAAATGTTCTAAACTAACTTTTGGCTTCAGTTCAGTTCAGTCTCAGTTGTGTTTGACTCTCTGCGACCCCAAGGACTGCAGCACGCCAGGCCTCCCTCTTCATCACCAATTCCTGGAGTTTACTCAAACTCACGTCCATTGAGTCAGTGATGCTATCCAGCATTCTCATCCTCTGCCGTCTCTTCTACTCCCACCTTCAATCTTTCCCAGCATTAGGGTCTTTTCAAATGAGTCAGCTTTTCACATTAGGTGGCCAAAGTATTAGAGTTTCAGGTTCAGCATCGGTCCTTCCAATCAACGTTCAGGTCTGATTTCCTTTAGTATGGACTGGTTGGATCTCCTTGCAGTCCAGGGGGCAAGTCCAAGACTCTTAAGAGTCTTCTCCAACACCACAGTTCAAAAGCATCAATTCTTCAGTGCTCAGCTTGTTTCTATAGTCCAACTCTCACATCCATACCTGACTACTGGAAAAAACCATAGCCTTGTCTAGACAGACTTTTGTTGACAAAGTAACATCTCTGCTTTTTAACATGCTCTCTAGGTTGGTCATAACTTTTCTTCCAAGGAGTAAGCGTCTTTTAATTTCATGGCTGCAGTCACCATCTGCAGTGATTTTAGAGCCCCCCAAAATAAAGTCTGTCACTGTTTCCACTGTATCTCTATCTATCTGCCATGAAGTGATGGGACCAGATGCCATGATCTTAGTTTTCTGAATGCTGAGCTTTAAGCCAACTTTTTCACTCTCCCCTTTCACTTTCAAGCTTCACCCAATTTATCAATCATACATTCTCTACAAAATGTTTTAAATTTTGCCAAGAAGGTTTCTTTACAGCTATGCAGACAAAGTCTGGTAATTCTATCTACTAGAGGCATTTAAATATATATATATTAAAAATCCTCTAAATATGTAAAAGTTAAACTGTTGCCTAAAGTCCACCATTTCTAAAGAAAAGAGAAAAGTACCATTTTAAAAAGTTTGTTTCAACAGAGTAATGTCAACAAAATCATATGGTTTAATGAGTAATCCTTGGCATGTATACCAAATACAATGTTAAGTTCTTAATTATTTCCTAAAGCAGCGGTTATCAAACCTTAGCATGCATCTGAATCATCAGAAGGGTTTGTTGAAACAAACTGCTAAACTGTATTCTCAAGGTTTCATGTTCAGTAAGTTTGGGATAGAATCCAAGAAGTTTCATTTCTAACAAGTTTCAGATGATGCTAATGTGCCTGGTCTGAAGATAACACCACTATACTAATGAATAGTTTAACCAGTCTCCAAATTGAACACCAAGAAATGACTCATTCTTCACTGAATGTGTATTGAGAAACTAAAGAATAGCAGCATAAAGATGTCATTTGAAATCTCAGATACCAGATGGTAAGCTGAAGATGTTATCCTGTATGTTCCAGAGAAAATACTAATGGGAAAATTCTTTCCAAATATGTTTTGAGAAAATCTCCATGACAGTTATTCAAGCTTCAGTTTATAAATTAATAGCATTAATACTAACAACCAATAACTAACATGTATGCACAATTTTAAAACTGCATGCTATTCTGAGTCATACACATACACACACACACTCACACACTGTTCATTTAATCCTCACAGTAACCCTAAGAGGAAGGTAGGTACTGTTATTATCTCCCTTTAAAGACGAAGAAACAAAGGTATAGAAAGGTCCTGGCTTGGCTAAGATCAGCCAGTAAAACAGAACAGCCCAGATTTGAATCCTGGCATTCTGGTTGTAGAAACTGTGCTCTAAAACAAAACTATTCTGTCTTCATAAATCTATTTTATCTGACAAAAATCAGAGAATAAAAGCTTCTAACCTGGGCCTTGGAACTATGAGTAGAAAGAAGTAACCTACAGACAAACCAAAGGGTTGTATTTTATGTTTTTACTATTCTTTTTTTTGGCACTCACTAAACATTTAATGGTTGCCTTTTTTTTACTGTTCTTGAAAGTAGTATATAAATCATGGAGTAAACAGAAATGAATTCATTTGAAATTTAAGACAGTAATCATATGATCCTATAGCATTTTATTATGACACATATTTATCACATTAGAGCTGTCAGATTATTTAGATGTCTGTGATATATTGTATTAATAAACACACGTTTCATCAATATCTGGGAAAATACCATACTCTCAAATTGAAGGAATAATTTATAGTTAGTGACGATGTCCAAAAATCCTTCTTGGGGAGGTATGTGACTGTACTTTGTAAACTGCGTTCTTTAAGGCCAGTCTGAGTAAGTAGATGTCCAGAAAATTAGCCCCACCTTGTGGATCATCATAGTAACACAGATTCAGGCTTTGGAGAACACTGAATTGTCAGAGAGCTATGTATTGACTGACAAAAACTAATAACTAGCACCGGTGAGGAAACACTTTTACACACTGCTTGTCATTGTATAAAATGGTACAACCTTTTGGGGAAAGAAATTTTAAAAAATAATAAAAATTGTATACATAAATAACATTCTATTCAAAATTTCACTTCTAGAAATTTAGACTTTAGAAATAAACAAATTAACAAACATGTATGTATCAAGAGGAAATTTTCAAGGTTATTTACTGCAGCATTATTATTGGTAGTGAAAAATCAGAAACAACCTAATGTCAATCAATGTAGGGGCTTCCTTGGAGGTTCAGTGGTAAAGAATCCTCCGGCCAGTGCAGAAGACCTGGGTTAAATCCCTAAGTTGGGAAGATCGTCTGAAGAAGGAAATGGCAACCCATTCTGGTACTCTTGCTTGGAAAATCCCAGGGACAGAGGAGCCTGGTGGGCCATAGACCATGGGGTTGCAAAGAGCTGAACATGACTTAGCGACTAAACAACAACAAATGTCAATGCGGATATAGCTAATGCTATTTAACAACCATATCAACATGACCACAGCTAATAGTTTTTGTAAGTACAAAGTTAAAAGACTCAAGCTCAGAAGAACTTTATAGTATCACTTAATTAAATATATACATATATAAAATATATGTATACAATTATATATACATGTGCTGTGTATAGAAAAAAAGTCCAAAAGGCTATGCTGTAAACAACGATTACCTCTGAAGTACAAGTATGAGGAGAAAAGCAATGAAGGATGAGTATGAGGAGAAAGGAGATGGCTTTTTACTTTATACACTTTGGCACTGCTTGAATTTTCCCCATGATAGTATATACCAGATTTGTATTTTAAAAGTATACAATTAAAAAATAAGTTATTTGGAGTCTTTAAAATAACTTGAACTAGTTTAAGGAAAATTTTTAAAAAGCAGGAAGGGGTATCCTTGTAGATGCTGGTTGATAATTGCATAGTGAAAACACACGAGAATGGTCATTTGAGGCAAAACATACACATCCACAAACCAGTAAAATGAAGAACATTCAAGATGATTAAATTCTTTAGAAATTCTGGATAAATTTATAACTTGTAATTTTTTTATAAAGGTTGAATGTGCACATCTAATTCCTCACCCCACCCCACCCCCAAACTCCTCTAAAATGACAGTAAAAAGAACTTTTTAAAGGTCAAATTTCTGGCAATGAGGAATACAGGAAAGGAAACAATAATAATAAAGATCCCCTGGAGGAGGGCATGGCAACTCACTCCAGTGATCTTGCCTGGAAAATCCCATGGACAGAGGAGCCTGGCGGGCTACAGTCCATAGGGTCTCAAACAGTCTGGCAATGTAACTTTTAGCAAATTATAACTTTAAGGACTTAAAAAATGCCTAAATATGATGAATTTAATGAAGCTGTTGGATTACAGGACCACCATTAATACCTAGTAGAGAATATAACTATACCTAAACCAATATCAAAAGATGCCTTTAAATTTAGAATTATGCAAACCTTTTAAAAGTTTATTTGAAATGCAAACCTTTGACAACAAAAGAGATACAGACATATAGAACGGACTTTGGGCCTCTGAGGGAGAGGGAGAGGGTGGGATGATTTGGGAGAATGGCATTGAAGCATGTATACTATCATGTAAGAAATGAGGTGCCGGTCTATGTTCGATGCAGGATGCAGGATGCAGGATGCTTGGGGCTGGTGCACGGGGATGATCCAGAGAGACGTTGTGGGGTGGGAGGTGGGAGGGGGATTCAGGATTGGGAGCTCGTGTACACCTGTGGTGGAGTCATGTCGATGTATGGCAAAGCCAATAGAGTATTGTAAAGTAAAATAAAGTAAAAAAAAAANGGGCTGGTGCACGGGGATGATCCAGAGAGACGTTGTGGGGTGGGAGGAGGGAGGGGGATTCAGGATTGGGAGCTCGTGTACACCTGTGGTGGATTCATGTCGATGTATGGCAAAGCCAATAGAGTATTGTAAAGTAAAATAAAGTAAAAAAAAATTAAAATTAAAAATTAAAAAAAATGTCCAGCTGCTTTAAAACTTCTAATATATCAGTAAGGACTAGGAACATTTCCCCACAAGGCAGAATGCTTAATGCATTTTAGAATAAGAATGTTCATTCCATTTTGGCAGAACTCTCACTACCTCTAGATGATCTTTCTCTCCTTCTCTCTAACACACACATACATGTACCATGTTCATATTTAGCCCTTCTTTGCACACTCCTCCTGTCAAGAATGATCCTACTTCTCACCAGCTACTTTACTTACTACCATTACCCTTTGGGTCCCTGCAGGTGTTTTTACATTTTGTCACTCTTGTTTCAGGTGGAAGAGTGAAAAAATAGATAGCCTGGATGACTTTGGAGCTGTTGTAGGTTGAAAAGAAGCTTCTCTATTTTAATCACCCCCTGCTGCTGTTTGTGGTAAGTCTCTTCAGTTGTGTCTGACTCTGTGAGACCCCATAGACAGAAGCCCACCAGATTCCCCTGTCCCTGGGATTCTCCAGGCAAGAACACTGGTGTGGGTTGCCATTTCCTTCTCCAATGTATGAAAGTGAAAAGTGAAAGGGAAGTCACTCAGTCCTGTCCAACTCTTCACAACCCCATGGACTACAGCCTACCAGGGTCCTCTGTCCATGGAATTTTCTAGGCAAGGGTACTAGAGTGGGGTTAATCACCCTCTAGAAGAGGAGAAAATGCATTAGCTGCAATTAGAGTCACACTATAGAAATAGATCTGTGTTTCACATCTTAATCTAATTGTGAGTCATGTAAAAATTAATAAAAAGTTATCATGAAATAAGTTCTTAGTAGAATCCTTTTTTTTTTTTTTNGGCTGGTGCCCGGGGATGATCCAGAGAGACGTTGTGGGGTGGGAGGTGGGAGGGGGATTCAGGATTGGGAGCTCGTGTACACCTGTGGTGGATTCATGTCGATGTATGGCAAAGCCAATAGAGTATTGTAAAGTAAAATAAAGTAAAAAAAATTTAAAATTAAAAAAAAATTAGACTAATACCTTCTCTTTTAACCTTGCAGAACATTATGAGGATGAAAAACAGATATAAATGTGACAGTGAATTGAAAGCAAAACCAACACAAATGTAAAATCTTTTTTTGAAAAGTGTGATAGAAATAGGGCATTTAAAATTGTTTTGTCTTTTTGACATAAAAATTAAACATTGGTGTTCTCTCTCAGAAGAAGATTTCACAGAGAGATTGGGGGGCTGGGTTACTATTGAATTAGAGATTATTGATTCCTTAGAGATTAGGAATAACATCAGTTTTATGATTCTGGATCTTCGGTTTAGCCAGCTGGAAATCAGTGCTGCTTCCATGGCAAATTGCCAAATAAATGCAGCCGACACTAAGTTACTCTGTCAACAAATTGTGAAGTCTGCTTCGGGGGAATCACTGTAATTAGGAACTTGGAAATGGTTTTGATACAGTGAGTGAGTGTGGTGATGAAGTCTTATTTATGAAAACACTGTTTTTTCCTAAGTTTGAGAGGGCCCCCCAAATAATAGCCCTATTAAAATAGCTTCTATTTTAAGTATTGTATCCATTGGGAATTAAGACAAAAGAGTAAAGCAGACTAGAGAGAGAAATGTCACCACTGCTATTCATAAAACTCATCATGGAAGCTGCAACTTCTATTAACACTGAATCTAGAAAACCTGGTTTTCACTCAGTCGCAGGTAGTACTGGACCCCAGTGAAACCATCAAAAATGCAGAGGCGTAGTGTGACACACACATTCTTCTGGCTGTCTCTTATACACATCTTACTGTTGTATATTCTGGATGTGCCATTCTGAGATATGCATCCACTTAACATCAGTGTGTGTGTCTATGTTTGCCTGTGTCAGAAGATTCCTATTTCTAAATAACTCTACTTGCATGTGTGTGAATGAAATGTATATATATTGAACAGTGTAATGCCTTATGACAAGTTGATTGTCCTAAAACAAAAGGAAAAGAAAACTCTTAAGTTGGGCTAAAAAATCAAATCATCTGACAGTCACATTCTACCAGAATGCCCAAGCACAGCTGGCTGAAAACACAGCAGCCCTTCATCACTCAGCCCCGGGAGGCAGTGACTGATATGAAATGCAGGTTGCTTGAAAGAGCAGCCCATTGAATGTAGAATGATCTTGGGAATATAGTGTCAGGTTTATAGCTAATTGTCATTTAAACTAAAGTGTTCTTCTCAGGCAAACAGAGGATAGCCTTGTTACGGCACACCAATTTTGACCCTTTGGGGACTCTATTCTGGTTGTCTTTGGTTTCGCTTTGGATTTAAGAGGTAAAGAGGCACTGATATACTATATTTGACTTGATCTGATGAGAGATGGTCTCATGAGGTGACAAATTTTCTTAATGAAGTCTGTACTCTTATACTTGAAGAAAAAAGCCGGTATTGTTTGGTTCTTGCTTATTTCTCCAGTCTTACCTCTTCCTGCGCCTTGATAGCAATTTGCACTCCAGCCTTCTGAACAATCTGGGGTTCCCTGAGCAATGTTTTTCCTGCTTTGAACAGATTGTTCCTTTAGCCTGCAACATTCAAACCTTAAAACTTACCTCTTCACTCTCCTCCAGCAAGTCTTCTCTAGCTCTACCCGTGTAGATCATGAGTCCCTACTATTGGGCTCCCAAGGGGGCTGTTATGGCAACTGTGATCTGGACCATAATTGCTTGTTTACTTTTCTGCCTTTCCAACTAGNTTTTAATTTCATGGCTGCAGTCACTATCTGCAGTGATTTTGGAGCCCCCAAAAATAAAGTCTGACACTGTTTCCACTGTTTCTCCATCTATTTCCCATGAAGTGATGAGTCCAGATGCCATGATCTTAGTTTCTGAATGATGAGCTTTAAGCCAACTTTTTCACTCTCCTCTTTCACTTTCCTCAAGAGGTTCTTTAGTTCTTCCTCACTTTCTGCCAGAAGGGTGGTGTCATCTGCATGTGTGAGGTTATTGATATTTCTTCCGGCAATCTTGATACCAGCTTGCACTTCATCAAGCCCAGCATTTCTCATGATGTATTCTGGATATAAGTTAAATAAGCACGGTGACAAAAGGAGCCTTGATGTACTCCTTTCCTGATGTGGAACCAGTCTATTGTTCCATGGGTACTCCTTTCCTGATGTGGAACCAGTCTATTGTTCCATGTCCAGTTCTAACTGTTGTCTCTTGTCCTGGATACAGATTTCTCAGAAGGCAGGTCAGTTCAGTTCAGTTCAGTCACTCCCTCGTGTCCAACTCTTTGTGACCCCATGAATTGCAGCACGCCAGGCCTCCCTGCTCATTACCATCTCTTGGAGTTCACTCAAACTCAGGTCAGGTGGGCTGGTATCCTCACCTCTTAAAGAATTTTCCACAGTTTATTGTGTTCCACACAGTCAAAGGCTTTGGCATAGTCAATAAAGCAGAAACAGATGTTTTTCTGGAACTCTCTTGCTTTTTCTGCGATCCAACAGATGTTGGCCATTTGATCTCTGGTTCCTCTGCCTTTTCTAAAACCAGCTTCAACATCTGAAAGTTCATGGTTCATGTATTGTTGAAGCTTGGCTTGGAGAATTTTGAGTATTACTTTGCTAGCATGTAAGATGAGGACAACTGTGTGGTACTTTGAGCATTCTTTGGCATTGCCTTTCTTTGGGATTGGAAGGAAAACGGACCTTTTCCAGTCCTGTGGCCACTGCTGAGTTTTCCAAATTTGCTGGCATACTGAGTGCAGCACTTTCACAGCATCATCTTTCAGGATTTGAAACAGCTCAACTGGAATTCCATCACCTCCACTAGCTTTGTTCTTAGTGATGCTTTCCAAGGCCCACTTGACTTGGTTTCCAGGATGTCCAGCTCTAGATGAGTGATCACACCATCGTAATTATGTGAGTATAGTTTTTTTTTGTATAGTTCTTTTGTCTAGTTCTTCTGTGTATTCTTGTCACCTCTTCTTAATATCTTCTGCTTCTGTTAGGTTCATACCATTTCTGTCCTTTATTGTGCCCATCTTTGCATGAAATGCTCCCTTGCTATCTCTAATTTTCTTGAAGAGATCTCTAGTCTTTCCCATTCTATTTTTTTCCTCTATTTTTTTTGCACTGATTATTGAGGAAGGCTTTCTTATCTCTCCTTGCAATTCTTTGGAAGTCTGCGTTCAAGTGGGTATATCTTTCCTTTTCTCCTTTGCCTTTCGCTTCTCTTCTCTTCATAGCTATTTGTAAGGCCTCCTCAGACAACCATTTTGCCTTTCTGCATCTCTTTTTCTTGGGGATGGTCTTGATCACTGCCTGCTGTACAACGTCATGAACCTCTGTCCATAGTTCTTCAGGCATTGTGTCTATCAGATCTAATACCTTGAATCTATTTGTCACTGCCAGTGTATAATCATAAGGGATTTGATTTAGGTCATACCTGAATGGTCTAGTGGTTTTCCCTACTTTTTTCAGTTTAAGTCTGAATTTGGCTTAAAGAGTTCATGATCTGAACCACAGTCAGCTCCTCTTGTTTTTGCTGACTGCATAGAGCTTCTCTATCTTTGGCAGCAAAGAATATAATCAATCTGATTTTGGTACTGACCAACTGGTGATGTCCATGTGTAGAGTATTCCTTTCTGTTGGAAGAGGGTATTTGCTATGACCAGTGCATTCTCTTGGCAAAATTCTATTAGCCTTTGCCCTTCTTCACTGTGTACTTCATGCCCAAATCTGCCTGTTACTCAAAGTACTTCCTGACTTCCCACTTTTGCATTCCAGTCCCCTATAATGAAAAGGACATCTTTTTTGGGTGTGAGTTCTAGAAGGTCTTGTAGGTATTCATAAAACCATTCAACTTCAGCTTCTTCAGCTTTGATCAGGGCATAGACTTGGATTACTGTGATACTGAATGATTTGCCTTGGAAACGAACAGATTATTCTGTTGTTTTTGAGATTGCATCCAAGTACTACATTTCAGACTCTTTTGATGACTATGATGGCTACTCCATTTCTTCTAAGAAATTCTTGCCCACAGTAGTACATATAATGGTCATCTGAGTCAAATTCACCCATTCCCGTCCATTTAGTTCGCCAATTCCTAAAATGTTAATGTTCACTCTTGCCATCTCCTGTTTGACCACTTCCAATTTGCCTTGATTCATGGACTTAACATTCCAGGTTCCTATGCAATATTGCTCTTTATAGCATTGGACTTTACTTCCATCACCAGTCACATCCACAACTGGGTGTTGTATTTGTTTTGGCTCCATCTCTCCATTCTTTCTGGAGTTATTTCTTCACTATCTCTAGTAGCATATTGGGCACCTACTGACCTGGGGGGTTCATCTTTCAGTGTCCTATCTTTTTGCCTTTTCATACTATTCATGAGGTTCTCAAGGCAAGAATACTGAAGTAGTTTGCCATTCCCTTCTCCAGTGGACCACATTTTGTCAGAACTCTCCACCATGACCCATCTGTTCTAGGTGGCCCTATGTGACATGGCTCATAGTTTCATTGAGTTAGACAAGGCTGTGGTGTTCAGATTTGATAGTTTTCTGTGATTGTAGTTTTCTGCCCTCTGGTGGAGAAGGATAAGAAGTTTATAAAAGCTTATGGGAAAGACTGAGGGGGAACTGGGTCTTGTTCTGATGGGTGGGGCCATGCTCAGTAAATCTTTAATCTAATTTTCTATTGAAGGGCGGGGCTGTGTTCCCTCCACATTTGACCTGCGGCCAAACTATGGTGGAGGTAATGAAGATAATGGTGACCTCCTTCAAATGCACTTGCACTGGTACACTCAGTGTCCCCAACCATAACGGAAACATTATGCTAAGTCTAAGAATCCAGCCACATAGGACTACACAGTGTATGCTTTCATTTATATGAAATGTCCAGAACAGGCTAACCTATAGAGACATAAAGTAGAGTGGTTGCCTAGGACTGGGAATTGGGGATGAGAGGTGTGATGGGATATGGGTTGTTAGTGGAGTGAGTGAAGTGTTTGAAAATTGACTGAGGTGGTGGTTACACAATTCTGTGAATATACTAAAAACCTCTGAACTGTACACTTTAAATATGTGAATTGTATAGGATGTATTACATCACAATAAAGCTGTTTTTAAAATGTAATTATACTATGTAATGGCTCCTAGCTAAACATTCAAAGTATTATTTAAAGCTATAAATAAAACTGAAAGCTGCATTGTCACTATGTACCACTGGAAAAAAAGACTAATAATATGCATCTCTTATACACTTACACAATTTAAAAGATGAGAAATGAACGTAAAATGTCCTAATGTAAATGTACTTACTGCCTCTCCATGCTGGCTATTTCCTGATTATCTTCTTTAACCTATAAATGTATAAAGAGAAAACAGAATTTAAAGAACTGTTCATTGTTCGGCCATCTTAAAGAGATTTTCCTTCTAAGGCATGTACTAAAATGTCAAATCTAGTCTCTTTCTTTTAACTTATTTCTTAAAATTCAACCTTTTAAATTAAAAGGAACATCACTGGGGAACTAGTCAGAGATTTTTCTTTCCTCCTCAAAGGAAGAGTGATGACTGATATATCCATACCTATCCAACAAAACACAATGAGATTAATACATTTTCAGGACCAAATCAGTTTAAATAAATATCTAGGATGTTTGAGCCTGTCTCCCTACCCTTCCTCCCCCTGTTACCTACTCCCAAACCACACACAAAGTAGGGTTCCCAGATTTAGCAATCCCTATTACATTTCAATTTCAGAAAAACAATGAGTAACTTTTGTGATATGTATATACTATGCAGTATTTGGAATACACTTATCATCTTTATGTATATGTTTATTCTGAAAGATTATTCATTGCTTATCTGAAATTCAAATTTAGCTTAATCATTCTATATTTTATTTAGCAATTCCATCCCGGGATCACTCTTTAGTCCCCTGCCTTCAATGATCTCTTTCCAAGGAGTTTCAGAGATTCTAGATTATAGTACCTTTACAGAATGATTCTAATACTTAAATAGCTCCTGTGTGTGCTAAGTCGCTTCATTTGTGTCTGACTCTTTGTGATCCTATGGACTTAGCCCACCAAGCTCCCCTGTCCATGGGATTCTCCAAACAAGAATATGGAGAGGGTTGCCATGCCTTCTTCCAGGGGATTTTCCCAACCCAGGGATCGAACCTGTGCCTCTTGTGTCTCCTACACTGGCAGGCAGGTTCTTTACCACTAATTCCACCTGGGAAGCTTGAGGTGATCCTTACTGTTCTTACAAACCCACTGGATTCAATCTAAGACCACAAAGGAGTCCCATTTACAGGTTATTCACTAGAGCTGTTTCCCAAATACATAGGCTCCTAAGGGCTGTACATTTAGGGTGTTTTAGGGTGTCTCAGGATAAATAATAGGCTAAATTAAAGTCAACCTTGGGGCAGTAAGAAAACTACTGAACACATGTGATACAACATGCTGACATACTGTGATTTCACAGGACCATTCACTTTGATCCAGGCACTGATAGAAATAACCACACAAAGTCATCAGCCTTGGGGCACTTAATTTTTTAAATATGAGGCCTAAAGCAAATAATGGAATACATTTTCTGCAAGACTGTCTAATTATTTACTGACCAATAAGAACAGTCTTTCTTGTAAGGAACCAAAAAATAAAAAAATGATCAAATATGCATGAAGACCATACAAAATTAGGATTTAAGTAAAAAAAATAAAAAGTTTTTATGTGAGTAATGACTTTTATCTAGATTTTCTTGGTCAAGCAGTTCATATTAATTTAGGTGGAGTTTGCTTTTTACCATTTTGCTTTTTAAACAAGCTTATTGGCTGTTCAATGCATATGCCTTAAATAAAACAAATATATACATTTAACAAATCCTGACATTTTAAAATAAGTATGTTTGTTTTTCCTACCTGCTTGAGTAATCTCTCTCTTTCTTCCATTGGAGATCCCATATTTTTGTCTTCTGCAATCATCTGATCTCGATGTGACTCCAACTCATAAAGTTTTTCATGTAACAATACAGCCTCCTGTTTTACCTGGGAGTGTGCTATTTCCTAAAGAGAATTAAAAAAAATAATTTTAGCATTTTATCAAAAACTATTCAAATAGTTTCCAGTTTATAACTAAGGACAAATTTAAACTACCAGCTTCTTTAAATAGAGATACCAAGTATCTATATACTCAAGAATGCTACAAATTCTAAACACTGAAGAATAAAAATAAATCCCTGTATACGTTTGTAAGCTATTCAGTCTAAGATTCACTAGAAGGTGGTAACTTTAGTTTATTTTAGTTTCTAAATATAAGACCTAAACAAAGATATAGACATCTCTACCAGTGGGAAGATAATAAAGAAAATGAAATGATACATGTATAACTTGAACCACAAAACCCAATCCAAAGTCAAAGAACTGATCTCTAGAGGGAAGATATTTTCCCCTAAATAGATCATATATATGCTTTCCTACAATGTTCTGGGTTGAATTATATCCCCCCAAAATATACGCTGAAGTCCTAATCTCGAGCACCTGTCAACGTGACCTAATTTGAAATGCAGTCTGTGCAGATTTAATTAAGTTCTGATATCTTGAGGTCATTAAGGTGAACCTTAATCCAGTATAACTGCTGTCTTTATTGGAAAAGATAAAGACAGAGATACATGAGGAGAATGCCATTTGATGACACTGGCAAAGAATAGAATGATACAGATACAAGTTAAGGAGCAAATACCAAGGACTGACAGCCAGCACCAGAAGTTAGGAATAGGCAAGGGAGGATTCTACCCAGTGTTCCAGAGGAAGCAAGTCTCTGCTGACACTTTGATTTTAAGACCTTTAGCCTCCATAAGTATTAGAATGTTTCTTCTGTTGTTTTATGTCACTCAGTTTGTAACACTTTATTACAGCAGCACTAGGAAACTAGTAGAAATGAGTAGTAAAATTATCATGTATTCACCACTGTTCTACTGTTCACAAAGAGAAAATAAAATAGGATAATTTCAAAAGAAAATAAAAAGAGCTAGGGGTGTTGGTGGTGATTATAACGATGAAAATGACATTTGAAGCTACTATTTACTGAGCATGTATTCTGTGGCAGGCACTATACTTCAAATTCTTCATATACCTTATATATATTCTTTATACTAAGTATATGTTCTTATAAAAAGTATAGACTTTACACTTAATATTCTCTTAACACTCAAAAC
Organism: Neotragus pygmaeus; assembly: GCA_006410875.1. NCBI lineage: Eukaryota > Metazoa > Chordata > Mammalia > Artiodactyla > Bovidae > Neotragus > Neotragus pygmaeus. Next base: position 581,404 of record SJYV01015136.1, read on the forward strand.
AACTCTGTAAGAGAGCACCATTAATTCTGTTTTACAGATGTGAAAATTGATTATCTGAGATCTAAAGAATTTTTCTAAGTTAACAAAAGTAAAAGTTAATGCTGATATCTGAAACCNTTAATATTCTCTTAACACTCAAAACAACTCTGTAAGAGAGCACCATTAATTCTGTTTTACAGATGTGAAAATTGATTATCTGAGATCTAAAGAATTTTTCTAAGTTAACAAAAGTAAAAGTTAATGCTGATATCTGAAACCAGGCCCATAGCATTAACAAGATTTTTAAGAGGGAAGAGCTCCTCCTTTTTGAAAGCAAAAGAGAAATAATAATAAAAAAGGGAAAAAGTGAACAAGAGGAAATGTCTGAAAGTCCATAGGCAAAGGGTTATATACACAGCTTAAGTGCGGTTTTGGACCATGAATTTTAAATCATTGTAACTAAGCTCAAACACATCTTTATTAATGAAAATAGGTTTTGCTAACAAGAAATAAGTTAGTTTATTCCTGTAGCATAAAAATCTGTGCTTCAGGATTCAACTAGCTCTTGGAAAGCATTTTCTGCCTCCTGCTGATTGCGGAAGCATTTTCCCTGCAAAAAGTTGTTAAAATGCTTGAAGAAGTGGTAGTCGGTTGGTGAAAGGTCAGGTGAATATGGTGGTTGAGGCAAAACTACATAGCCCAAATTGTTCCATTACTGAAGCACTGGTTGTGCAACATGGGGTCGGGCGTTGTTGTGGCAAAGAATTGGGCCCTTTCTGTTGAATCCTTTCTGGATTCAGAAAGCTGTCAAGGATCAGATGGGCTGCAGACCACTAAACAGTGACTAAGACCTTTATATGGTATAAGTTTGGTTTGGGGAAGTGGTTTGAAGCTTCTTCTCAGTCCCACCACTGAACTGGTTGTCGCCAGTTGTCACATAAAATTCACTTTTCATTGCATGTCACAATCCAATCGAGAAATAGTTCATTGTTGTTCTGTAGAATAAGAGAAGACAACACTTCAGGAGGATGATTTTTTTGATTTTTGGTCAGTTTCACAAGGCACCCACTTATCGAGCTTTTTCACCTTTCCAATTTGCTTCAAATGCTGAATGACTGTAGAATGGTTGATGTTGAGTTCTTAGGCTATTTCTTGTATAGATTTATGAGGGTCAGCTATGATGATAGATCTCANGCACCCACTTATCGAGCTTTTTCACCTTTCCAATTTGCTTCAAATGCTGAATGACTGTAGAATGGTTGATGTTGAGTTCTTAGGCTATTTCTTGTATAGATTTATGAGGGTCAGCTATGATGATAGATCTCAATTGGTTGTTGTCAATTTCTGATGGCTGGCCACTGTACTCCTCATCTTCAAGGCTCTCATCTTCTTTGCAAAACTTCTTGAATCACCACTGCACTGTAGATCTGTTAGCAATTCCTGGGCCAAATGCAATGCTGATGTTGTGAGTTGTGTCTGCTGCTTTAGGACCCATTTTGAACTCGAATAAAAAAATCCTCAGATTAAAAAAATTGCTCCAATTTGATTTTTGTCTAACATCATTTCTATATTCTAAAATAAATATAAAATAAATAGCAAGTAATAAGTCATTAGCAAGAAAACGTGAAGTGAAAAATATGCATTAAAATGACATATAACATATAACATAACCACATTTATTTAAGAATGTATTCCAATATCAAATGGCAAATTTCAACAATCCAAAGCCACAATTACTTTTGTACCAACTTAACAATATATTAGCTTTAGGTGAAAAGTCATGATAATAAAACATCAATAGAAAAACATGCAGACATTTTGAGGTATTTTCCCCTTCCATTTTACTTAACGACTTACAGACATGTTCAAATTTCATCTTGATAAAGCCATTCCTGAAGACTCAAGCTCATGTTGATCCTTCACCTGATTTTTTTTCACACCACTATGAACTGAATCAACAATACTTAGCACAGTAGTGAGCGTACAGCAGATACTAAATACTTGTTGACTGATATTTGACATAATGTTGCTTTAAAGAACAAGTCCACCCTCCCACCAAAAACCCACAAAGGAATCCAGCTAAGGTTAAACAGAATTAGGATTTACATTTTCTTCATTTGAGAATATTGTAACATTTCTTTAAATTCATGTAGTTTTAGGCAGATATGTACTAATGCCAAAAAGAGTGAAATAAAAAATTTATTTCAAAAAAGAAATAAAAGGAATCCAGATCAGAAAAGAAGAAGTAAAGCTCTCACTGTTTGCAGATGACATTATACTATACATAGAAAATGCTAAAGATGCTCTCAGAAAATTACTAGAGCTAATCAGTGAATTTAGCAAAGGCACAGGATACAAAATCAATACACAGAAATCACTTGCATTCCTATACACTAACAATGAAAAATCAGAAATAAAAATTAAGGAACTCATTGCTGCAACAAAAACATATAAAATATCTAGGAATAAACCTATATAAGGAGGCAAAAATTACTGAATATAGAAAATTATAAGACACTGGTGAAAGAAATCAAAGACAACATAAACAGATGGAGAGATATTCCATGTTCCTGGGTAGGAAGAATCAATATTGTGAAAATGACTATACTACCAAATGTAGTCTACAGATTCAGTGCAATCCCTATCAAACTACCAATGACATATTTACAGAACTAGAACAAAAAATTTCACATTTCATATGGAAACACAACCCCAAATGGCCAAAGCAGTCTTGAGAAAGAACAGAGCTGGAGGAATCAACCTTCCTGACTTCAGATTATACTACAAACCTACAGTCATCAAGACAGTATGGTACTGGCACAAAAACAGAAACACAGACCAACGGAACAAGATAGAAAGCACAGAAATAAACCCATGCACCTATGGATACCTTATTTTTGACAAAGGAGGCAAACGATGGATTGATAATGCATGCTGTTAATGAATATATGGGGAGATATACACTTTCATACATTGGGATTAGGAGTATAAAATGAAACAAGCTTTTAAGAAGGCAATTTGGCAATGTCACAACATTTTAGAAGTTTGGAATGTTTTACCCAGTGTGGGAAATTTATCTTAAGATATACTCATAGTAACTCAGCAAAAAATGTATATTTTTACTACAACATTGTTTTATAATCTTCAAAAACTATGAAAAACCTAGTCATCTACAAGGCTGTGGTATATATAATCATACCATGTAGTACAGTGCAGTAATTTCAGATAATGAGGGAGATATTTTAAGAGTTGATATGAACAGACATTTGAGAGAGAATGTTATATTAAAAAAAACAAAAACTGCAAACAGCATATCCAGTGTACATCCGACTTGAGGTTTTTCTCATCAGTAAAACAAAGATAGGATTAGAGGATTGTTGTGAAGGTAAAATGACAATGCGTGACACATATAAAGAGCTCAAAAAAGCACATAATAAGCACTCAGCAAATATAAGAGAAACTCTGTCTAGAAAGAGAGAAAATTAACAGGCATTTAAAAATTCATCTTATTTAATATTTTATAACAAATATGTTTTGTGAACTTTAAAATGCTTTTCGCTCAGTCGTGTCTGACTCTTTGCAACCCCATGGACTGTAGCCTACCAGGCTCCTCCCTTNACTCAGCAAATATAAGAGAAACTCTGTCTAGAAAGAGAGAAAATTAACAGGCATTTAAAAATTCATCTTATTTAATATTTTATAACAAATATGTTTTGTGAACTTTAAAATGCTTTTCGCTCAGTCGTGTCTGACTCTTTGCAACCCCATGGACTGTAGCCTACCAGGCTCCTCCCTTCCATAGGATTCTCCAGGCAAGAATACTGGAGTGGGTTGCCATTTCCTTCTCCAGGGGATCTTCCTGACCCAGGGATCGAACCCAGGTCTCCCGCATTCCAGGCAGACACTTTAACCTCTGAGCCACCAGGGAAGCCCTTAAAATGCTTTAGATCAATAATAAAGCAAATGCGAGCTTTTACATCTTTAACGAACGGACCTCCCCTTCTTCATTTGTTTTTAGTCTCTTATTCACATTTTTAAATTACCATTTGATTTTGCGTGCCTCAGCAGGCACCCTGATTTTTGTACAGGTAGGTACTCAATAACCAAATCTGCCATGATGTGCTAAGTCACTTCAGTCATGTCCCAACTCTTTGAGACCCTTTGGACTGCAGCCTGCCAGCCTCCTCTGTCCATGGGTTCTCCAGGCAAAAACACTGGAGTGAGTTTCCATGCCCACTGAATCTACTTTTTTACTAAACTAGGATAGTTGAAGTCCTGAATGGGAAAAAAATATACTCCTGTTAGTAAACTACTAAATAATTGTATTTCTGAATGAGTTCCATTAATACACTCAACTGAATTACCTTTTGTAGCTGAGTAATATGAAAACTTTTACTTCATTTTATACTTACAGATTCCAAGCTCTCTTTTTTCATATTCAGTGAATCTAGCTGTTGCTGAAGTGTATCTAATTCCTAAGAAGAAGGGAAAAAAAGCAAATATATATGCAAATTACATTAAGAATAATTCATTTATCAACACTTCAAATATATGTGTTTAAGTAACTTTTGTAAACATTTTCAACCCATATCTTATAATTTGACTAGAATATTAACATTCATTATTTCTATTTTGCAATTTATTTCATCATTATTAAAAACCTTACCATGATCTACCTTTTAAATACTGCATGAATTATTAAAAGGGAGCCAGAACTTTTCAGTGAATCATCACTGTGTTCTGAGAATATCAAATATCAGAAGACTTTAAATTAACGATATTACTGTTTAAAGTTATAAATTTTATTTGACTTTTTAACTGTGTTTCCATTATTTTTTGACCATTTTCTCTTAAGGCCAAGACCTATAGCAATTTACATGGCTCACTCTTCAACTGTTTACCATTGACTCTTGAAAATAACAGGTTTGAACTGCATGGGTCCACTGACATACAGGTGTTTTTTTCAAGAAATATGTACTACTCAGTCCAAAGATGGTTGAATCTGTGGATGTGAAACCTCAGACACTGAGGGCCAATTATAAGTTATACACAGGTTTTAAACTGCACAGGGGTTGCCATTCCTAACATCCAAGTTGTTCAAGGGCCAACTAGAGCCATTCAAAAACCCCTATGCAATATTAGCTATACTTTGATAGTATTTCAGCATTTTTATAACACCCTTTCATCAATGTTTTATCATATTTCATAAATTGCATCTGAAATAAAGAGTTCTATTAACTTGTCAATATAGGATTATCTGAGAAACTAAAACTACATGCATTGGTATTTGTGGGGACTAATTCTCTTTTAATTGCTTGCTTAAGGAAAATCTGGGCATGAAAGGGCAATAATACCTTGTAAATCTGAGTCACCATTATGACTGAATGCTAAGAGCAATCTAAATAACCCCTCAGTGGGCATCCAAATTGCTTACCATAATTAGGGGACAATAGTTGTTCAAACTGAGGACATAGCAAGTAAAAAGTGTTTATTAGGAAGGAAGAAAAGGAAAGAAAGTAAATATCCATATGGCTCTGTTGTATGTGGCCTTTTAATGTTTTCATTAAAAGCTCGTTAAAAAAACAAGTGCTTCATGTAGTGATATCTTTATGACCTGCAAAAATGAATGAGGCATAGAACTGAATAATATAGTATAAGTTATGTCACTATACAATATAAGAAAACAAAGTTTTCTAGATGAGTGTTTCCCAAATTTAAAGGTTTGTATGAATCATCTTGTTAAAATGAAGACTCTGATCGGCAGGTCTAGTCAAGCTCTCAGGGGATGCCAATCCCGCCCACTTTCAGAACATATTTTCAGTAGTAAGACTGCTGTAGCCCGGCACAGAGTAGTAGCTAGTATTACCTGTAATAATTTCTCATTTGTGGTTTTCATTTCTATATACTTGACTTGTTTTTCAGGAGACATATTTTTGATAATACCCTCTGCTGCTTGTTTTTCCTGTTCAATTTCTTCTTCTACATTTCTAATTTGTTTTTCCTTCCTGAAATCAAAAGTATGCAATACTCCTCTTACTATTGAAGAGAAAATCAATTAACTTTACTCAGTCTCAATTACATAGGATACTTATAAGTTATTCAACCGCAGTTTGTGATAACTCCTTATGCTGGTGTTGTTTAGTTGCATAGTTGTGTCTGACTCTTCTGCAGTGCCATGGCACTGCAGCCTGCCAGACTCCTCTGTCTATGTGATTTCCCAGACAAGAATACCAGGGTTGCCATTTTCTTCCTCAGGGGATCTTCTCAACCCAAGGATTGAACCCACGTCTCCTGCACTGCAGGCAGACTCTTTATCACTGAGCTACCAGAGACACGCGCACAGATGAACACAGAAATTTGGCCCCATCAACACAGACTTTTTTAGCATCCTTCTCTTCTCAATCCCCAAATCCTTCTATTTTTCTTATTCTCTACTTTACTTTCTTGTAAGAAAATACAAAGTTTATCACAGAAAATCCTTAAGGTCTTATATAGATCAGAATGCATTTGCACTTCTTGTTATCATATCCTCAAGATTAACAAGAAAGTTAAATTTTAAAATAGTGGTTTTCAAGTATCTTTTAGCTACAGAATTCTTTGATATCTTTGAAATCTTGTATAGAAGTTTACCAAATCATTTAAAGTAATACAGCTCTGATTACACTGCAGAGTAAGAAAATCAACAGTGCAATCTGATTTTAAAGTTCATAGCTTTAGATTAACATATTTTCTTTAAATTCTTCTTTATTTACTGCTTTAATTAAAATTGATATTTCAAAATTATCAACTGTTCTTTAGCACTGTAAAATAATCAGCTAATTTCCTTGAGAATATAATAGGAACAAGTCTAATTATGTAAGTAGTAGTATGATATTAACTACAAACAATAACCATCTTTATCAAATAATCACAAAAAGTACCAGTGATGTGCACTTACTACCTATGCAAGATCAATTATACACAGGGCAGAGAAAAATTCTGAAAAAAACATAGGTAGGATGCTAGTTATCATCTAAATACTTTAAGATTACATATAAAAAGAAATTTTGAATTTGAATCTTGCCTGAAAATAATTGTTTCAATAATAAATTTCTACTTTAAGTTTAAAATATAATTATTCTATTCAATCTCTTTCAAATACAGATATCAACTTTAACAGTTTTCACAATCACTAGCTAAACCTCATAGATCCAAATATCTATCCTCTACACACTTCACACACACTTTATTTTAGTTTAAAATAATCTAAACTCAGAAATTTTCCTATAGACAGAATCTCATAATAACCAAATAAAAGATAAATATAATGAAACAGACAACCTGGAATTTCTATTTATTTTTGTCTCATTGTTAAACAGAAGTAATGTCTTCACTTCGAACCTCAATTACTATAGCATAATAAATGTGTCTCTTGCTGCTACAATTTACATGGGTATATGCACTCATAGATATTTCAAACATAAAAGAATATCTATTTCAATCTCTTTCTTTCACAGATTAGGGATACTGAGTTAAATCTGTTAGAACTAATTCATTCTGAACCCCATGATTATTTATTACCAACAATGAATTTTAACTATCTTTTTATCTGATATATCTATTACAATTAGACGGGAGTGAATGTTGTAAAGTATTCCATTTTACACAGGAGAAGATACACAAGGAAGCACAAAGAAGGTAACTGATTTTTTGAGGGCCACATAATGGCCAAGGGGTGGGTCTTTTGATTCTTTGAGTAGTCTGCTCCTGTTATAACTTGGCAGTAAAACCATCAATGATGGTTATAAAATGAGTAAACAACAAAAGTGAAACTCACTGGAATACAAAACTTGGTAGGATCTTTTCAACTTGAGTCTTTCAAAATATAAAATACCTTTAGGACTAAGATTTAAATCACTTTAGCGATGCATCTTTCAAAGTATGCATTTTCAATATTACATACTTTAATGCACAAGGTAAATTTGTTAATATTTAAATTTCCCAAGAGAAATTAAGAAACACAAAGATTAAGCTAAAGCCACCTTACTTGTTATACTGAAAAAGTCATAGATGACTTTAAGAAATTATGCTTTGAGTCAATCTTTTGCTAAGGAAGTCTGTTTTTTTTTTTTTTTTTCCCACCTGTTCAGTGAGTACAAAGGTTAAGACAGTGAAATAAATCACATGACATACTTTTTTTTTTTTAATGGTGTAGAAGAAAGGCAGCAGATTCCTTACACACCAGTCTCAGACACAAAAGAAAAAAGGAAAGGTAAGATCCTATATATTTATAGGTTTGGTGATTGTTGTTGAATTTTTAAAAATCATATTTAAGCTTGTTAAGTCTATATAAAAATCTTTGTCTTTAATAAGTGATGAAAGAGCAGAAAATATAATTGTATTTTCATGACAGCTATCTTAGAAATACAAACCTGGACATGATCAAAAAATCATTTCCAAATAGAGTAATAATGTAAAGCAACGTAATTTGCGGGGAGGAAGATTTCATTTAGCCAATCAAATTTATAAGATCTTTTAATTTTGAAATATATTAATCACAGAGCAATTGGAAGTGACATTAACCTAAAAACAAACCTGTAAGATGAAAAGAGACTGGATAATAGGTGATAATTGTTAAAACTGAGTGATGATTCTTTTCCTGAGAGGTTTTTTTCCTTGAAATTTTCCATTATAAAACTTTTTAAATTTGGAAAAAAAAAAGGAAAGCTAGTTCTATGAAATTACAAGAGAAAAGTTAACTGTGAGTTATTAATACCTTACTATAAATAGATTGAATTCTGGTATAAATATCTAAAATATTTAATGGAAAAACTCTATAACAGTATACACACTTTATTTAACCAAGCCAAAATAACAGCAGTATCTTTTTATTTCACAGTATATAATAGCCATATAACGTACATGACCAAAAACTCAGAAATTCACACTTGAAACTATGCTAAGAACATTGTTTCTTTCTCAGTATCTACCATTTCCTTTTGTATAAGTCTCTTTTCCTAAAATATAGGTTATAGGCTATATAAAAGAACATTTAATCCTGTAAAACAATTTTTTAAAAACCTGATATTCCATTTGTTCTCTATTTTTTAATCACTAAACTCAAACCAAAATATCATTTCAAAATATCATTTCAAATTGAGAAAAAAATCTAAAGGGAGAAAAAGGCAATAATAACTGTTCCCTTTTAAATCAACTTTTTAAACAGGGTAAACTGACTCAAGAATAATTTCTGCTATCAGTTGTTTATTTCACCAATTTGATTTCTTTAAGATAGCCATTGTGTCTGTTTAAGGATTTGTTAGCAAATGTTTCTGTTTAAGGATTTGTCTGTGTAGTGTTGTGACAGTCAACATCAACTCCCTTTGTCAATCTTTTCCCTCTCAAAAGATGTACAAATACAAGAAAAGCCCCATGGCCCATGTGGCTCAATCAATGCATTTCATAGCTTTAGACCTACTAATGCTTTAGATTTGTTGACTGTTTTCTTGAACAAAATCTACCTTAAGCTCGAGTATGTGTCTTTTCTAACTCTAAAATTTGTCAAATATAAATTTAAAAAGATTCCTTTTCTAACCCTTATGATTTTATCCACTTTAGCATGATAGTATAAAGTAGCTGATAAATATAATAAATACATGACAATCCTCGGTCTCCATTTCCACAGTCTCACAATCCTACCTGACCTCCATTACCTTTTATAGCTGCTTCTATTTCTTGTCAACCCTTTTCTTTATAGATTATCTGCTTCCTTTATTCATCCTTATCCTATTTATCTCTTAAAAAAAAACAAAACAGAACTTCTCCTTTATCTCTATATTATTTACATGGGCATCCTACAAAAACATCGGTAAGAATTTCACTATACCATTGAGAAATTCCAAAACAAACCATTGAGGAGATTGTGCCCTTACTCTGAGAGATCACTAAACACGGGTACTTACCTTTTATACATGACTCAAGGATCCTACATGATTCAGGGATCCCCTTTTGTGGGCAGTGGTCTGGCGTAAGTGATAGCCTGAAATCATTTCTGGCTCTAAAAGGGATGCTATTATGATCTACATTCAAATCGCAAAATCTAGAACAGTGGCTTTCTCTTACCATTTTGATTTAGCCATGGAAAGAAAGAAATTGGAAAGGGAATAAACATAAACAGATCATTAAATTGAAGGCAATGAGGAAGTTAATAGACCAGTATTGACATAACAATAAATTCCTCATTGCTAACGCAGCAACACACTTTAGTAACTTGAAATGAATCTTGTTAACGGAGTAGTTTCTTACTTCCTGTTCTGAAGGAATAAACTGCCCTAAAAAATCATAAGCAACTAATTATAGTAAGTGCTATAAGAAGCCTCAAAAGACTAAATTTTTTAAAATCACTAAGGATGATGATAACATAACACATTCATATCCTTTCAAACAGCTCATTTGCAGCAGTTTCTTTTTAAAATTAACTAATAGATAATTTTAAAATTAATTTTTATTGGAGTATAGTTGCTTTATATAGCAGCTTCTAACACTGATTTTAAGAAAATAGATAAAAATAAGAAACATTACAGTCATGAATAAAATGACTAAATGGAAAGTATTTAGTGAGAAGAATTACTGAAATAAATGACAATTTCTAGTTAGGGCATGTTGAATGTACCCACTAACATTGACTCCTGTTCAAAAACCTATTAAAATGAAAATAAAAGGTAATATGAAGTACAGAAACTTGTAAGACAAAATGAATAGAAGAGGAAATAGCAATAAAATCTAGAAACTAGAAAGCTAAAAGTTAAGTGGAAACTGACTAGGAAACCAAAATTTTCTGAAGCCAGCAGTGGGGAAAGCTGAGAAGCTACATGTTTTATACTGCAGAACCCCTAGATGGCTCAGAGATTGGCAGCACCAGGTATTCTGGAAGTAGAAAAGGAGAGGCTGAAACAGCTGAAAGTCTTTCTCCCGGACACTGCCCAGTCAGGTAAAGTTCCCCTCCTACCTAAGCAGAAAAATGAGGTGTTTTTTTTTACTCTGGGGAGAATAAAACTAATGGAATCTGGGCACAAGTGACTGCAGGGATGTTATGTCAAAAGCAGGGGCTGCTGCTGCTGCTGAGTCACTTCAGTCATGTCCGACTCTGTGTGACCCCATAGACGGCAGCCCACCAGGCTCCCCCGTCCCTGGGGTTCTCCAGGCAAGAACACTGGAGTGGGTTGCCATTTCCTTCTCCACAAAAGCAGGGGAAATAACATTAAATACTAATTACTGAGCTAAACCCAACTTTTTCACCATTCAGCTCTCAGAACACTGGCCACTTGGTGTCACCTTTTCAGGCAGTAGATCAGAAAAGTCATTTTGAGGAATCTAAGCAGCCCAAAAGAAACAGGCTAAAGATAATGACGTTAGGGATTCCCCAAGAAAAAAAGCCTATTAAGATCACTCTATAGTAAGGTCTAAAGTTGGGTAAGAGCTAGGAATTCTCTGGAGGTCAAGCAGTTAGGACTCTGCCCTTCCACAGACCCCAGGAGGCAAGGTGTTCAATCCCTGGTCAGGGGGCCAAAGAACCAAAATATAAAACAGGAGCAAGACTGTAACAAATCCAATAAGACTTTAAAAATGGTCCACATCAAGAAAATATTTAAAAAAAAAAAGAGCCACACAAATACAGTTTCCAAACAGTTTTTTCATTTCCCATTCATATATTTAAGTCCTAAACCAAATATTAGGCAGAGGAACCAGAGATCAAATTGCCAACATCTGCTGGATCATGGAAAAAGCAAGAGAGTTCCAGAAAAAACTGTATTTCTGCTTTACTGACTATGCCAAAGCCTTTGACTGTGTGGTTCACAATACACTGTGGAAAATTCTGAAAGAGATGGGAATACCAGATCACCTGACCTGCCTTTTAAGAAATCTATATGCAGGTTAGGAAGCAACAGTTAGAACTAGACATGGAATAACAGACTGGTTCGAAATAGGAAAAAGAGTACATCAAGGCTGTATATTGTCACCCTGCTTATTTAACTTCTATGCAGAATACATCATGAGAAACACTGGACTGGAGGAAGCACAAGCTGGAATCAAGATTGGCAGGAGAAATATCAATAACCTCAGATATGCAGATGACACCACAATTATGNGAGACCAGGAGTGGGCCTTTCACACACTTCAGAGGCATGGTTCTAGAGAGAGGCGCACATCGCTGTCCCCTGGGTGAGCAACAGCAGAAAGAGGGTAGGAAAAGGGTGTGAGAGGCCTTGCTTCCCCCGACAATACCAAATTGCTAGATCGTACATCCACTGCCGATAGGACTACACAATGATATAACCATGCTGGAAAATGAAAAACAACAGCTTCTTCTAAAATGGGACAGGCAATTCCTATACAAAGCCACAGTTACACTCTCTGGCATTCCAAGGGAGAAACGGAGACTTATTTTCACACCAAAATCTGTAAACAAATGTTTATAACAGTTTTATTCCTAACCGCCCCAAACTGGAAATAGCCTACAACTCTGTCAGTGGGTGAGCAGTGGGCAAACAAGCCATGGTACGTCCATACCCCAGCCTACTCCTCAGAAACAAGAGCTGAAAAGGTGCAATGGACACACACAACTTGGATCAATGTCCAGGCAATTAAGTAGAAGCGAGAACAGCCAGTCCCCAAAAGGCACATATATTGTGTGATTATACTTATGGAACACTTTTGAAGTGACAAGATTATGGAGAAAGAAGACAGATTCTGGCTACCAGCAGGCAGAGCAGCGGCAAGTCTGAGGTTGAGGACCTGAAAGGCAACATGAGGCATCTCTACAGTGATGGAAATGTTCCAAATTTTCCAGTTATCACTGTCAACAACCCGTGGTCATGTCCCAGAATTCTGCAAGACAGAGGAGACTGGATAATGGATACAGAGGATCTCTCTCCATTCGCTCAGTTGTGTCCAACTCTTTGAGACCCCATTGACTATAGTCTACCAGGCTCCTCCCTCCATGGGATTCTCCAGGGAAGAGTACTGGAGTGGGTTGCCATTTCCTTCTCCANAGGAAAAAGAGAACGTCAAAGCTGTATATTGTCACCCTGCTTATTTAACTTCTATGCAGAGTACATCATGAGAAATGCTGGACTGGAAGAATCACAAGCTGGAATCAAGATTGGCAGGAGAAATATCAATAGCCTCAGATATGCAGATGACACTACCCTTATGGGAGAAAGTGAAGAGGAACTCAAAAGCCTCTTGATGAAAGTGAAAGAAGAGAGTGAAAAAGTTGGCTTAAAGCTCAACATTCAGAAAATGGAGATCATGGCATCTGGTCCCATCACTTCATGGGAAATAGATGGGGAAACAGTGGAAACAGTGTCAGACTTTATTTTGGGGGGTTCCAAAAAACACTGTAGATGGTGACTGCAGCCATGAAATTAAAAGACACTTACTCCTTGGAAGAAAAGTTATAACCAACGTAGATAGCATATTGAAAAGCAGAGACATTTCTTTGCTGACTAAGGTCTGTCTGGTCAAGTCTATGGTTTTTCCAGTGGTCATGTATGGATGTGAAAGTTGGACCGTGAAGAAAGATGAGTGCCGAAGAATTGATGCTTTTGAACTGTGGTGCTGGAGAAGACTCTTGAGAGTACCTTGGACTTCAAGGATATCCAACCAGCCATTCTAAAGGAGATCAGTCCTGGGTGTTCAATTCAGTCGCTCAGTTGTGTCCAACTCTTTGTGATCCCATGAATTGTAGCACGCCAGGCTTCCCTGTCCATCACCAACTCCCAGAGTTCATTCAGACTTACTTCCATCAAGTCGGTGATGCCATCCGGCTATCTCATCCTCTGTCGTCTCCTTTTCCTCCTGCCCCTAATCCCTCCCAGCATCAGAGCCTTTTCCAATGAGTCAACTCTTCTCATGAGGTGGCCAAAGTACTGGAGTTGCAGCTTTAGCATCATCATTCCTTCCAAAGAACATCCAGGGCTGATCTCCTTCAGAATGGACTGGTTGGATCTCCTTGCAGTCCAAGGGACTCTCAAGAGTCTTCTCCAACACCACAGTTCAAAAGCATCAATTCTTTGGCACTCAGCTTTCTTCCCAGTCCAACTCTCACATCCATACATGACCACTGGAAAAACCATAGACTTGACCAGACAGACCTTAGTCAGCAAAGAAATGTCTCTGCTTTTCAATATGCTATCTACGTTGGTTATAACTTTTCTTCCAAGGAGTAAGTGTCTTTTAATTTCATGGCTGCAGTCACCATCTACAGTGTTTTTTGGAACCCCCCAAAATAAAGTCTGACACTGTTTCCACTGTTTCCCCATCTATTTCCCATGAAGTGATGGGACCAGATGCCATGATCTCCATTTTCTGAATGTTGAGCTTTAAGCCAACTTTTTCACTCTCTTCTTTCACTTTCATCAAGAGGCTTTTGAGTTCCTCTTCACTTTCTCCCATAAGGGTAGTGTCATCTGCATATCTGAGGCTATTGATATTTCTCCTGCCAATCTTGATTCCAGCTTGTGATTCTTCCAGTCCAGCATTTCTCATGATGTACTCTGCATAGAAGTTAAATAAGCAGGGTGACAATATACAGCTTTGACGTTCTCTTTTTCCTATATGGAACCAGTCTGTTGTTCCATGTCTAGTTCTAACTGTTGCTTCCTGACCTGCATATAGGTTTCTCAAGAGGCAGGTCAGGTGATCTGGTATTCCCATCTCTTTCAGAATTTTCCACAGTTTATTGTGATCCACACAGTCAACGGCTTTGGCATTGTCAAGGACTGACACTAAAGCTGAAACTCCAGTACTTTGGCTACCTCATACAAAGAGTTGATTCATTGGAAAAGACTCTGATGCTGGGAGGGATTCAGGGCAGGAGGGAAAGGGGACAACAGAGGATGAGATGGCTGGATGGCATCACTGACTCGATGGAGAAGAGTATGGGTGAACTCTGTGAGTTGGTGATGGACAGGGAGGCCTGGTGTGCTGCAATTCATGGGGTCGCAAAGAATTGGATATGACTCAGTGACTGAACTGAACTGAAACCAAATATTAACAGATATGGGAAGTTTAAAAGAAATCCTCTAATATAAAGGATATTATTAAAAGAAACTGGAAAATCATGACCTGAAGACACAAAGGCTTTTCAAGGGAAAAAAAAACAAGAGTCACAACAAGGAGAAACAAGAAAATATATTCATATGACAGTATACTAGAAAAGAAATTGCCAAAGAATTAAAAATAGCTCTGAGAATTAAGAAGATAATAGGAAAAAGAAAACTTTAACAGAAGAGTTTGAAGATAAAGTTCCAGAAAGCAGAGCAAAAACACAGATATTAAATGCAGATGAATAAATACAAAAGATTAGAAAATCGTACAAGGAGAGCCAATTCCTTTTAGAATTAAAGGAGCTCTAGAAAAGGAGGTAAGTTTTTTTTAATCGGAAGAAAATTATCAATATCATCAATGAAATAATTCAGAAAGATTCCCACTGTTTTCTGGTTAAAACCACCCACCAAGTACCTATTTCATAGACTTTCACAAAATAGACTCTCACAAAGGATCATGAAATTTCAGAATAGCCACATTAAGGCTATATTGTACAGCACAGAGAATACAGTCAATATTTTAATAATAACTATTAGTGCAGTATAGTCTTTAAAAATTCTGAATCACTATACAATATACCTCTAAGTTCTATAATACCGTTCAGCAACATACTTCAGAGAAAAAGCTTTGGGGTTAAGAAGTGGCAAGTTACGTAAAAGGATAAAGAATTAGAATGGCATAGCATCTCATTTCTTAACAGTAAGACAGTCATGGTTGGTTGAATCCACAGAAGTAAAACCTGTGAATACAAAATCAGGCCCTTTGTAATATATATTCATCACATTACACCATTTTATATAAGGAACTCAAACATATACAGATTTGGTACCTTCAGGGGCTTCTAGAAACCAATCCCATGCAGATACCAAGGGATGACTGTACTAGAAATCCAAAGACAATGGGGCAATGCCATCAACCATTTGAGGGAAAATCATTTCCTACTTAGAATTCTGAGAATTCTAAGAAATCCTACTTAAAATTTCTAGCCAAAACATCTTTCAAGGTCTAAATAGTATTTCCTCCTAAGGACCTTTTCAGGAAGCTACTGTAGGAATCTTCATGGAAAAAAGGCAGTAATCCAAGACAAGGCATTCTAGAAAACAGGAATCCAGTAACTAGGCAAAAGAGAGTCTCTACAATGAGGATGGAAGGAGAGTGGAGGTCAACAACTCCATAGAGAGCCTGCTGCTGCTGCTGCTAAGTTGCTTCAGTCGTGTCCGACTCTGTGCGACCCCACAGACCCAGCCCACCAGGCTCTGCTGTCTCTGGGATTCTCCAGGCAAGAACACTGGAGTGGGTTGCCATTTCCTTCTCCAATGCATGAAGTGAAAAGTGAAAGTGAAGTCACTGAGTCATGTCTAACTCTCAGCGACCTCATGGACTGCAGCCTACCAGGCTCCTCCATCCATGGGATTTTCCAGGCAAGAGTACTAGAGTGGGGTGCCATTGCCTTCTCCGCCATAGAGGGCCTAGTGATCAGCTTATCCATGTCAAAGCATGGCAGCAGGCTCTAGGAGAGACTTTTTCAAGCAAATGAAGTAGATTAAAATATCTAATATACATGAACTATTGAGAGATTTGCTGAGAGTGTTTGTGTATAAATTAACGGGTGAAAAAACCCTAAGCTCAGGAAAAGAAAACAAACACAATTAACTAGAGAAAAAAGTATGCAGGAACAGAATAATAATCCTGTTAACAGGGTTCAGTCTTTGACAGTTTTATACATTCTTGAAGTATAAACTGAGTTATATAAACTGCTGCTGCTGCTGCTAAGTAGTTTCAGTCATCTAACAAAAATTACAATTGACTATATTTGTAAAGTGAAGAGACACTAGATATATATTTGATGCATTGAAGATAAGGAAACTGTAAAGACAGTAGATATATATTTGAAGAACTGAAGATGAAGGTATTGAGCTATTGGAAAGCAAGCTGAGGACTCTCATCTCCCAAAATCTTAAGTCAAAGGATAATATCAATAGATAATGCCTAAAGTTGAAAAGTCAAGAAGTAGCAATATGAGTATATACTTAAAGATGTTTATTAATATATACATACATAAGTGTATATATCCTTCTAGACTTTCTTTTGTGCATATATATAAATTTAAAAATGCCCAACCACTACAATTGTTTTAAAGGTCCTTTCACTAGATCTAGGAGCTAAAAAGATATCCTGAAAATTACTGTCTTTCATTTTCCCCAGGAGCATTTCAGTTTCTAAGATCAGAGTGCAGGGAGGGTTGAAGGGATCTTTACTTGTTTCCTATTTTAAATATTTTAAGAAAAACTAGACTTAAAAGGAGTAAAAAGGAAATCAAAATGTCCTCAAAAGACTAATGTTCTCGTCTCCTAACAAGATGTAAATACTCTCTTTTCTATCAGGTTAGCAGTATGAAAACCGTGAGCATCACAATCTTGTTTTGGCTGCTCTTCATGTTATTATTATCAGATGAAAGCCAGACATCTAAAACAGTAAGTTTTTACAATCAAAGCAGTGAAAATATTTTCAATGGTACACTTTGGGTAAATTTAAATAGTAAAATATTGAAGGCAATATAAGCAGAAAAAAATCAAACTATCAAAATGAACTCTTTAGTTAGTAGGGTATACTCAAAACATGTGATCTCTCAGCCAGATTGTAAGTGGACAAAAGCAGTCTTTATTTTATAAAAAACTAAGTTCTTTAAAAGCAAGAAATACATAAAATTTCACTATAAGATCAGGGATTAGTTAAGACATAAAAACATTTTAAAATGTAGAAAACTTTTTAAAAAAACACATAATTATGAGGGAAATTGTTGTTGTTACATTATTATTATTATTACTATCAGGGGACATTTCAACTACAAAAACAATTGAAACAAGAACTATTTCTTTGGATCTATATCTACATAGGCGATGTAATTCTTGTCAGCCGACTTTAACACATGGCTTAATTTCTATTACAAGATATTTTCCTTTAAAACACCAAAGTTTGAGCTGTTAACCCTATAGGGTTACATCTGTCTCTTATACACATCTGGGCCTAGATCTGATAGATAGAGTGCCTGATGAACTATGGAATGAGGNTTCTATTACAAGATATTTTCCTTTAAAACACCAAAGTTTGAGCTGTTAACCCTATAGGGTTACATACTGAATGTTGTTTTTTAATTATTTAATAATCCTAGATGTAATGTTGGTAGCTCTACTGATTTTTTAAAATTACATATTTTTATTATTTTCTCATTATAAACATCAATCTTGCATACTAAAATACTAAGGAAATTAACGGATTTACCATTTATTTCCACATATATAAATGGTAATATATCAATATTCTTTCAATAATAATTATTTACTAACTGTTGGAAGATACTTGTATGACATCAGAATTTCCTTAATCTTCAACACTCCATCCCAATTTTAAAAAGGAATATTTGCTTTACCTTTTTACATATTTTAACATCAAAAGATTAGATAGTAAACTTTTTTCCTAAAAGAATTTTCTTCCAATGTCTAATTGCCTAGATATGAAAATTTGGGAAATTTTGTCAATATTTTTCCTTATTAATGCATTTCTAATTTTCTCTTTTTTAGGAAGTCAAATATAATTTGACTGCAAAGAATTATTCTTTGATTTCAGCAAATATCAGTAAAAATGTTACTATACTTGACCTCAGTTATAATCAAATTACTCTAAATATTACAGACACAAGAGTTCTACAGACATATTTTTTACTCAGTGAGCTCTATTTGATTGAGAACAAAGTCACTATCCTACTTAATAATAGTTTCAGTAACCTGTCCAATCTAGAAATTTTAAATATCTGTAGAAATTCCATCCACACAATTCAACAGGGTGCCTTTACAGGATTACATAAACTGAAAAAGTTATATCTCTGCCAAAACAAAATAGTTCAACTGAATCCTGATACATTTTTGCCTCTTAAAAACCTGATGCTATTGAATTTGCATGGCAATTTGATAAGCTATTTTGATGTACCACAACTGTTTCATCTGGAATTAATAATTTTGTATGGAAATCCATGGAACTGCTCCTGTAGTCTACTGAATTTGCAAAACTGGTTGAAGACATCGAATGTGACATTAGGTAAGCATTTATAATTTAAATTAGTCAAAACCAAAATACTTGATTTTTGCTTGTTCTACCCTATAAGTGTCTCTCATTTCATGTCTTAAAGAAAAGGAAACTATTCCTGTTTAAAGGAAACTAGTCCTGTTTAATGGAAACAGGAGAAACACTGAAAAGCAGTTGCTGAATACAAGCTCTCCCTCTGCCTCTCCAGAAAAAAAGAAATAAGAGAAGAAGCTTGAATGTTCTACATATGTAAGATGAAACTGTCACTCTGTATACTGTTTGCAGTTTCAACACATAAGTTTCAACACAACACATAATTTCTTTTACTGTTTTTTTAAAATTTATTTTTAATTGGAGGATAATTGCTTTACAATATTGTGTTGGCTTCTGCCATAGAACAAGGTGAATCATCCACAAATACACATACGTCCCCTCCCTCCTGAACCTCCTCCTGCCCCCCATTCCATCCCACCCCTCTAGTTTGTCACAGAGCACCAGGTTGAGCTCCCTGTGCCAATACAGCAGCTTCCCACTGGCTACCTATTTAACACATGGTGGTGTATATATGTCAATGCCACTCTCTCAATTTGTCCCACACTCTTCTTCCCCTGCTATTTATCTAAAGTCTGTTCTCTGTGTCTACGTCTCTATTTCTACCCTGAAAATACCATTTTTCTACATTGTGTATATATGCACTAATGTGCGAAATTTGTTTTCCTCTTTCTGACGTACTTCACTCTGTATAATAAGCTCTAGGTTCATCCACCTCACTAGAACTGACTCAAATGCATTCCTTTTTATGGCTGAGTAATATTCCATTATATATATCTATGTACCACAATTTCTTTATCCATTCATCTGCCAATGGACATCTAGGTTGTTTCCATGTCCTAACTACTGTAATTTTTAAAAGTACTTCTTTTCTAAGGATATCCTGTCAGAGAGTAGGTGGAAGTAAGAACCCTATTTTCTAAACTATATACCATGTGCCAGATGCTCACCACAATCTAAATCATAACATATTTACTAACACAGACAAACTGAACAATACACAAGAACTGCATTTAAACTGTATTTATAAAATAACTTAATAAACAGAAATAGGCATCTTTCTTCATTTTGTTGCTAGACAAATACAATTAGCTTCTTTCTTATACCTTTAATGACAGACATGTCAAAAAAGTTCCAGATAAAAAAGTATAAGATGTTGTTAACCATAATAATCTTATTTTCCATAATAAATCTTATTTTTTCTATTTTACTAGAAAATGAGAGCATCACCATGTGTAGCTATCCAGATATCCTGAAGTGCTACAATATCAAAACAGTACCATACAAGGCTGAATGCTACTCAAAATTTCCTTCATTTATAACTGAAGACCTTCACATTCCTTTTCAGTCTATTAGCAATTCAACATTTAATAACTCTTTGAACAACTTGACAAGAAATTCAGGTAATTTGTTTTGAATATTAATATTGCTGAGGATAGCATACTAAATAAACTGAGATAGTTCTCATTTTTCTGCATTTTAAATTTCTTGAAATAGTGGAAAAGAACAATTCCTCCACTTAAGAAATGATTAACAAAATACTGGGTTTCTTAAGTAGGCTCAGTTATCAGTCAAATGCCATTATACAAATTATTTAACTTCTCTGAGCCTTGGTATTAACTAGTTAAGTCACAATAGTTAACAGGTATAAATCAATAATGTTTCTGAGTGAATGGATAAACAATGCAAAGACAAGTAGTTACTTTGAAAAAAGGTATTCTTGTACCACAATATGAACTATCTTTATTTACTGCAGTTTTAGTAACTTTTGCTTAGAGAAGATTATGGATATTTATTTCTAATACTGATATTGGGGAGTTACTAGGACATGTAATTATGATTATTTTATTTTTGTCAATTTAACAAAATTCCTCTCCCACCCTTTCTTTCTCGTTATTCCATTTAAGAACATGAATCTCATGGAAAAAGCTGGGCTTTTCTTGTTGGTGTTGTCGTCACTGTAGTGATGACTTCACTACTCATTTCAATTGCTATCAAATGTCCAGTATGGTATAACTTTCTGCTTAGTTACAATCATCATCGTCTGGAAGAGCATGAAGCAGAAACCTACGAAGATGGTTTTACTGGAAATCCAAGTTCTCCTTCCCAGATACCACACATAAACTCTGAAGAAACTACAGTAATATTTGAACAACTACATTCATTTGTGGTAGATGATGATGGGTTTATTGAAGACAAATATATAGATACTCATGAATTACGTGAAGAAAATTAATTTCTTTCAATATTTGATTTTTTAAAAAATGTTACCAGCTCACTCACATTTTAGGCATGGAAATTTTGATCAATGATATACTGAACTATGGGCCAGTAGACCATCATATTAATTGCAACACATAAATATCATAAAATTACACTCTTCTCATTGGCTTTGTGCAAGTAGGTCCAAATACAGTAACTGCCACTCCTTGATACCTAACAGTTAAAATACTAGCATTACTATTCTCAGCAGTATATATGATACCCAAAATAATAGTAGGAAAAAAATCTACATTATTCTTTAATTAAAGGGAACAGATTCTCATATTAGCCAGATATTTGATGTAACACCTATTAAAGTTTTACAGATTGGAATCAGTAAAGAAATAAAAATTTTGAAATTTTATCATGAGTTGAAGTGAAGAACAGATAGTTTAAACTGACAAAACAGTAAGATTGATTTTATGCCCATAGAATGAATTCATGAAATTGGAAAATGCTTTTTAAATCTTTTAAAATGCTTCCTGAATTGGCACATCAAATTTCTGAAAATTTAGCAGCAACTTAAAGCACAGGCACAACATCACACAATCTCTCAATTTCAGTTATGAAAAAAGACTGTCATCAAAATAAATGATTGTCGCAACTGAATAATACAGAACTTCCAAAGTGGAAATTATCTATGCATTTTGTTCTAAAAAATACCTATTCTGCTCCTTTGGGGGACATTTTTATTCAAATGATTCTGTTCTGGAGCTGAGGAATCTTCAGTTAGCCTATGGTTAGTTATTTGGGATGCTGTAGGCAGAGCAATGTTTCCAAACTTGTTTTCTAGAACATTAACTTCCAGAGAGACAGTCAGAAGTGCTTACAGGATGGAGGATTAAAAGGTACATGGTCAAAGTGAAAGTCGCTCAGTTGTGTCCAACCCTTTGCAACCCATGGACTATGCTGTCCAAGGAATTCTCCAGGCCAGAAAACTGGACTGGGTAGCCTTTCCTTCTCCAGGGGATCTTCCCAACCCAGGGATCGATCCCAGCTCTCCCGCATTGCAGGTGGAAACTACTATAGAATTATGAGAAAATACTGAGTTTAAACAAAGTCAAACAAGCTTCTTTACTATAGGAGTTATAGTAAAAAAGGACTTTGCTACCCAAGACTTTACTAAGCTACCCTGCTTTCTGCTCTTCAAGAGTATAATATTAAGAATTTGCCAAATTTCTTGACAACAAAACCTTTTCTTTGATGCATGGCTACTAACAGATCATAGCACAATAATGGTCCAAAGAACACTGGCTTTGAAACTATTACAAGAAAAGTCTAAAGTGAATTATTTGCTAATTCTTTATCATCAATTGGCTATAATCATAATTTTAACAAGTTAATGTAAATAGTGGCACTAAAAACTGTAAAAAAATAGATCATTTTTACTTTTCATATGTGGAGTAATTTAGTATACAGTATTTATCTATATATATTAGAAAAAATTTTCTAAAACACAAATATATTTACGGATTAAATAATACGGTGTTTTAGATTTTCTTCAGTATACAAGGAAGAGAACACCATCCAATGGTGTAGATGGAGCAGGGTTAGATAAAAATTGATAGAGATGAGTGCTTAGGAGTATGTTATTTTATTTTTGTGTATGTTCAAATTTCTCTATAATGTAAAGTTTCTAAAATGTGTATAACTGATAGTTCCTTAGAAAAAAGAGACTAAAAATAATGTAGATGTACATTATTTTCTAACAATAGTCTTTTTTTTTTTACAATAGTCATTTTTAAGGTTATATAAACAGTAAATTCAGTTTAAATGTGTACTAAGGTAAATAAAAATTGTTTAAGATGATATACTCTGTGAAATAAAATAACTGAATCATCTGTAATGCATATTTGCTTGTATTTATAGGAACATGTTTTCAATAAAGGATATAAATGCTTTATGTGTAGTATTTCCTAGATAACAATAATTATATAAATATTACAGTTTAAACTCTCAATTATAAGAGTGAGATAACTGTATAAACATAAGGCATCTTTTTCTACATAACCTATCATTTTACCAAATATCATTTCCTAATTTAAGAGGCAAATGTTCATATTTTATAAATATAGTAAAAATGAAATAAAACTATGAAAAATATCAAAGACTACATCGAATCTCTTATATTCAAAAGACTCATAATATTGGGTATTCAATAGATAAATGATTAAACAAAGAAAAATAAATGGGTTTAAAATTATAATTATGTATATTTTTAAGGGATAACTGACTTTGGCTAATATCAAACTAAAAAAGTATAGACATTAAAAATGGAAGAAAATCATTAGTTCAAGTAGGTGTGTGAAAATGAATTAATGCCAGATACCATAGTAACATGTTGAGTCTATATACTATAACCACTTTATTATAAGTAGGTGTTCCATAATAAAACATATGGTCTCATGCCACAGTAAATGGCGGTACTAAAAGAGAAGAGAAAGAAAACATAGGTTTTTTTTATACCTGTTTTCACAAAATATGGCATTTCCTGCTCCCTTCAAATGTATAGGATAACATAAGGTAAATTCTTGTGTTATTAAGATGTTGGCCATCTGATTGAACACATGAAATAAATCCATCCTCCTGGTACATATAAAAATAATTTGTCTTTAATTTTAAATTCCACTTAAAGGGTCAGGGGACCCTATCTCACTCAGCCTTAGTTACAATAGATATTAAGTTTTGAAACTGCTAACATTTTCAGGACAAAGTACCATATTTTAAGAACATTTTTCTTAATCAATGAACCAAACAGACATAGAAACCTACATCATATTACATTTATAATCTGTGAGTTATCTTTTTGGATAAAATATCTATAAAACACATACATATAACATTTACAAATCTGACTGGTGCATTACATAGGTTTGTAGATAAATGTAAAAATAAATGAGGACTAAATGTTCTAATGCTCTCTTGGAGTTGAAGCTTCAATACTTTGGCCACCTGATGTGAAGAATTGACTCACTGAAAAAGACCCTGATTCTGGGAGATTGAAGGCAGGAGGGGAAGGAGACAACAGAGGATAAGACAGTTGGATGGCATCACCAACTTGATGGACATGAGTGTGAGCAAGCTCCAGGAGTTGGTGATAGACAGGGAGGCCTGGTGTGCTGCAATCCATGGGGTTGCAAAGAGTCAGACATGACTGAGTAACTGAACTGAACTGAAATGTTCTAAACTATATAAGGTCCTCAATGGGTTATAGTTTATTATATCTTATTTTTTAGACACCTAAGAAAGTATTTTATATGTAGTAAATGATGAATATTTGTTAACTGGTCTAAAACCAGAGCAACAAAAAGAAAGTTTTCAAGTATGTGTCTGGTTACCATGAATATGGGATTTTCTTTGTAAAAGGGAAGAGATTTCCAGTATATTTGTAGTTTAAGATAGGACTTTATAGGAGCATCAAATGACAGACAGGGGAAGAGAATTCTTTGTTTTTAATGAAAAGAAAATTACCTTCCTTTACCTTTCAAATAATTCATCCTTATATTTTAACATCTTATTTTTCATCAAGTATCTACATGCAGAGGTAATATGACAGTATTTTTGATGTTATAGAATTTTGGTTATTTGGGTTAATTATTATCCTTGCTCTCAAGGAAATTAATATTGTTAAGTTTATGGAACAAAATGTGTACAGTGTTTGTACAAAATAGCTCATCTTCTGTTTGCGCTGCTTTAGACAATAATTAAAGTCATAAAGTCAATAAAGAATAATTACATTAACTACTGATAATGTCTGAATATTTGTGTCCTTCCAAGATTCATATGTTGAACCAAAGGTAATGGTGTAAAGGTTGGGAGGTGATTAGGTCATGAGGGTAGAGTCCTCATGAATGGGATTAGTAAGTACCCCTTATAAAAGATCTCAAAGAGCTTCCTAGCTCTACCATGTGATGATATCACAAGAAGGTATGAACCAGAAAGAGGGCCTTCACCATAACAGGACTATACTGCTGCCTTGATCTTGGACATCCCAGCCTTCAGAACCCTGAGCAATACATTCCTGTTGTTTATAAGTTACCAAGTCTATGATACTTTGCTACAGTGGCCCAAATGGACTAAGGTCTCTATATTACTTCCACTTATCTTTGTAGGCATTACTGTCACTGCCACATTTACCTTATCATCAAAGTTACCCGGGAGCTTCCCGGGTGGCTCAGTAGTAAAGAATCTGCCTGCCAATGCAGGAGACCTGGGTTCAATCCCTGATTTGCGAAGATCCCACATGCCAGAGAGCAAATAAGCCCATGCACCACAACTGAGCCTATGCTCTAGAACCCAAAGCAACAATTACTGAGCCCAAGTGCCACGACTACTGAAGCCTGCATGCCATAGAGCCTGTGTTCCCCAATAAGAGAAGCCACCACACGAGATGCAACTAGAGAGCAGCCCCCGTTTGTTGCAACTGGACAAAAGTTCACATAGCAACAAAGACTCAGTACAGCCAAAAATAAATAAAATTATTGAAAAAAAGATTTAAAAACAAAAGTTACCTGGTATTTGGTCTTTAACCAGGTTATATATACAAAGATGCACATAAAACCTACATCTATAAAGTAGATTACTAATATAATAATTAATTATCAATTAGTAAGTGAATAATAAAATAATATAAATAGCCCATGGAATAATAAAGTGCATTTCATTAGACTGGGGCTTAAATTTCATAATTTGAATTAGTTAAGAAGTTCAAGTTAAAATTGCAAATGGTAGAGATGTTCTTATCCACCTTAGATCTAAAACTTAGATTTAGAAATTTTATCTAAATGAAGACAACAGATACATTAACAAAGCAGTCTGTATTGCAAATATTCAACTTTTTAAAGTTAGAAAATGCAACAGGGAAAAACAATGAACGAAACTATCAAGAAACAAATGGGTCAGAAGTTAAACTACCTATACAGGTCACTTATAAATCTGTTTGATTTCTAAATGGATTGTACTCACGCTTGTCTTTCGGTGAATATAATATCCATACTTTGTGTTTCTCGATCATTTTGAGCTTTAAGCTGGAAAAAAAGTTAACTGAAAAGTTAGTGATAAAAAATTACCATTAAGCCAAACTATCTCTTTAAAGCTCGTTCTGATTATCAATCAATTAGAGATTACAAAAATAATCCTAATGCCACAGGCAAAGTTTTAAAAAATGCACATGCTTTACTTAACAAACCACTACTAACACCAAACACTCTTTCTCACAGGCATTATAATCTCACACCAAAAATATTCATTGTTTACTGACCTGTTAAGTAATCTAATATAAACTTTACTTATGTAAACAGAATTTTAAGATATCAGTAAGTGTTCAACAGTTGATTAGTAATATGTCAAATCTAGACCCAACGCAAGTTTTCTTAAATCATTCATGATTTTACCTGAGTACTCCTATTTTACTCAACCTGCGCATAGTCAGTCTAGACTTTGGACCTAAAGCGTCTGTCTACAATGCAGGAGACCCGGGTTCAAGCCCTGGGTGGGAAGATCCCCTGGAGAAGGAAATGGCAATCCACTCCAGTACTATTGCCTGGAAAATCCCATGGACAGAGGGACCTAGTAGGCTATAGTCTATGGGGTGGCAGAGTCAGACAAGACTGAGTGACTTCACTTTCACTTTCTTTCTCATAACTAAAAGAACACAAAGTTTTCACTTTTATATTTGGCATTAAAAACACAGTTTTTAAATTGAGAATTCTCCTGTGTTTTAAAGTTAAGAAGTTAAGAACTTCACTACATTATTATTGCTTTTGTGCTTATTTGCTCAGTTGTGTCCAACTCTGTGATCCCATGGACTGTAGCTCACCAGGCTACTCTGTCCACGGGGACTCGCCAGGGAAGAATACTGGAATGGATTGCCTTGCCCTCCTCCAGGGGATCTTCCTAACCCAGGGATCAAACCCAGGTCTCCCACATCGCCGGCAGGTTCTTTACCAGCTGAGCTACCAGGGAAGCCCCCAAATTTAGAAGAGTCATTTTACAAATCCTATGCTTTTATAGTCTTTGTATAAATAAATAATAAACTATATAAATTTTATTTATTTTCTTCCAAATATTTATAATCAATTAAGCTGCTGCTGCTGCTGCTAAGTCGCTTCAGTCGTGTCCAACTCTGTGCGACCCCATATATGGCAGCCCACCAGGCTCCCCCGTCCCTGGCATTCTCTAGGCAAGAACACTGGAGTGGGTTGTCACTTCCTTCTCCAATGCATGAAAGTGAAAAGTGAAAGTGAAGTCGCTCAGTTGTGTCCGACTCTTCGCGACCCCATGGACTGCAGCCCACCAGGCTCCTCCGCCCACAGGATTTTCCAGGCAAGAGTACTGGAGTGGGTTGCTATTGCCTTCTCTGATCAATTAAGCTAGCTATTATCATTTTATTACTTTCTACCAAATACTCGTTAAGAACATTGAATACAATTTCTCATTTACTAATCAAAAGTACTGTTATGTCTGGCATCATATGGCAATTATTCATTTTCTCCTTTTCTAATACAACTCTTCACTGAATACTCAGCTCCATGTGCACAAATATTAAACCAGAAGTATTGCAAACTAATTTATATAAAAGGATATATGGATGGGACTCCCTACCTAATACTGAATGAGAGACCAGTTCTAACACAGCCTTGTAGAAAGACACTAAGCATCCACTTGAGAGAGTCAACCAACAGGAAGAAATTTTAAAAGAGCAACTAAGGGAACTCAAATATAACAGTAGTCTTTAGGATGAGAGTAATACCTATCTTCAAGATACATAAGGTTTTATCAAGTTACTTCCAGATATAAATGCTTTATTTTAGAGGCTATATAGATCAACTGCTTATAAATTTTCTTACCATGTTGTAATCATTCATTACTTCTTCCATTTCAGTATTGGTATTAAGTTTATCTGCCAACTAAAAACAAAAGTACAAAAAATATTCTATTAGTCTTCATAAATCCTCTCTATAATCCATAATATAGGTATTCAATCTTACAAATAAGTAGTTATTTAAGTATTACTACTTCCAAGACAAAACAAATATTGAGCTACTTAAATAAGCACATTCTATGCATTAGGGCAATCAACAAACTACATTTTCAGGAAGGAAAAGTAAGCAGTAAAGAACTATTCTTCCTGCAGATAGTACCTCAAACAGCTTTGCCTTCTCTGAAGAGATGTCTAACCTTATAAAGAAGGATGTTGAGAAGACAAAATTTGGGGGAAGATCTTTCTCCTTTTTTCCCCCAGGGGGAAGAAATGTTAATGGATTTACAAATTTACACCACTGAAAATGTAAAATGATTTAATCTTTTAAAAATTATTTAGAAATTAAATTGAAAAAAAAAATCTACAGGGCAAGGCACAAACAGAACACTTCAAACAGAAGCCTACTTCAAAAAGTCAGGCAAAAAAAAAGTTAGGCAGTGACAGCAACAGCAAATGTATTTACCTATTTACCTGTGCCAAACCTTGTTCTGAGCCTATTATATGTATTGTTTCACTTAATTATCACAAGTACACGTTGAAGTAGATATTATTATCCACATTTTGCAGATATAAATTTAGCAAGTTGCCAAAGCAGAATTGGAACAGGAAGGCTACTAAAAGCAAACTATCTGGATGTAATTGACTCTGAGAGACTAAACTTTCCTAATGTAATATATATTACTATATATAACATTTTCAATTGTGATATGGATAACAAGTGCTCTTGTTATTGTTCAGTTGTGTCTGACTCTTTGCGATGCCATGGACTGCAGAATACCAGGATTCCCTGGCATTTACCATCTCCCACAGTTTGCTTCAACTCAGGTACATTGAGTCGGTAATGCCATGTAACCATCTCATCCTGTCATCCCTTTCTCCTCCTGCTTTCAATCTATCCCAGCATCAGGGTCTTTTCCAATGAGTCAGTCTTCGCATCAGGTGGCCCAAGTGTTAGAGCTTCAGCTTTAGTATCAGTACTTCCAATGAATATTCAGAGTTCACTTCCTTTAAAATTGACTGGTTTCATCTCCATGCAGTCCAAGGGTCTCTCAAGAGTCTTCTCCAACACTACAGTTCAAATGCATCAGTTCTTCAGTGCTCCACCTTTTTTATGCTCCAACTCTCACATCCATACAAGACTACTGGAAAAACCACAGCTTTGACTACAAGGACCTTTGTCGGCAAGGTTACATCTCTGCTT
This sequence comes from Neotragus pygmaeus, assembly GCA_006410875.1. Taxonomy (NCBI): domain Eukaryota; kingdom Metazoa; phylum Chordata; class Mammalia; order Artiodactyla; family Bovidae; genus Neotragus; species Neotragus pygmaeus. The sequence goes on from SJYV01015136.1 coordinate 611,052, forward strand.
TTTAATACACTGTCAAGGTTGGTCATAGCTTTTCTTCCAAGGAGCAGGTGTCTTTTAATTTCATGGCTGCAGTCACCATCTCCAGTGATTTGGGAGCCCAAAAAATAAAGTCTGTCACTATTTCCATTGTTCCTCCATCTATTTGCCATGAAGTGATGGGACCAGATGCCATGACCTTAGCTTTTTGGATAATAATGCTAATAAGATCTAATATTTACTGAAACCTTACTCTGTGTTAGATAACTGGCTGCTGCTGCTACATCGCTTCAGTCGTGTCCAACTCTGTGCGACCCCATAGACAGCAGCCCACCAAGCTCTCCCGTCCCTGGGATTCTCCAGGCAAGAACACTGGAGTGGGTTGCCATTCCTTCTCCAATGCATGAAAGTGAAAAGTGAAAGTGAAGTCGCTCAGTCGTGTCCAACTCTTCACGACCCCATGGACTGCAGCCTACCAGGCTCCTCCGCCCATGGGATTTTCCAGGCAAGAGTACTAGAGTGGGATGCCATTGCCTTCTCCAAGATAACTGGCTAACTAAGTGCTTTCTCTGTATTAGATAAAAACCTACAAACAGCATATTTTATACATTATTAATATTTTTATGTCAAGTAACTTGCATAATTTATTCTCATATAACTAAAAATCCCTTTTATCTTTTTAAAAAATTATTTTTCTCATATTTAGAAGATCATTTACTAAAAAAGTTGCACAGAACAATATGGATTATAGTGTGAAAATATACTATTAATATAATCAGAAATTCTGTTTATGAGTACAATATAACAATATCAAGTAGGTATATTATAAGGTACCTAATCATTATGGTGGCATATTTCTTTGTATATCACTATTTTTAAATTTGAGAAGTGAGATACAAGTTTACAGTAAGTTCAGAGACCACTGCTGCCTAAAGTATCCACAGAGTAGGAAGAAAGAAAATTCTGAAACATTAGAAATTTTCATGGGGCCAAGATTACTCCAAAGATTGAGCCAGTAATCAACACTCCAAACAAGATCATTTCTTCTGGAAATCCACACTAGGAAGCTTCTTCTGGAAGTCCACATTAAGAAGCAAAACTGTGATTATATTAGATGCCCTATTGTGACAAAAGACAAACACTGTATTTTGAATGAAATGGAAGGATAAAGGCAAGTTTGGTACTAAGTAATTAAATTTTTAAAACGTCATGATGACAGCACTCTGTAGAAAGATAAAAGTATTTTTAAAGCAGTGACATTGCTAGTACTCAATACATTTTATCTACTCTAAAAAATATTACTTTTAAATTATTAGGGAAAAAAAGTATGCCTGTTCTGTATTTTTAAGTGTTTTTCTTTTAAAGGCTGGAAGAATACCTATTAATCTGTAAAGCCAAAATATTTCTTGGGAGGGAAAGTAGGGAGAAAGCAAATATATACTTTAATCTCTACACTTGGTATGGTTTCAATCTTTCTCACTATGTATGTCCTCATGCATTATTTGGTATTTAACATTAAAATGTCACAGCATTTTTCTAAAGTGGTAAAAAGCAATGAAAATATTCAAAAATTCTCTCAGAAAAAACCAAATACCATGTTGTAGTCTGCTAGTTGTCCTTGAAACTCTTTTATTTCAACAGCTAAAGTCTCAGCTCTGTAAATATAAAATACATTCATAAATACATAAATAGGCAGATGAACATTATAAATATTATGTTTAACTACAAATTTAGTACTAAAATTCTGAAACATATTACATCAAATGTTACTCATAATAAAAATATACCTTGCATACTTTAACTGCAAAATTACTCACCTCTTTTCATATGACAAATACACTGAATTCTCTTGATTGTACATTTCTATTTCTTTCTGAAGTTTATTGATTTCTGTTGTAAGTTCACTTATTTTACTTCTAATGGAAAGAAATAAAGAAATTAGTGATGCTTCCAATCCAGAAAACAGTCTCTCTAGTTAAACAAAATAAACTTTTCATAAATGTGTAACAACAATATAAGTGGTTTTGTGAAATTTCTCTAAAAAAAGAAAAACAATTTAAGCAGCTTATTTGATTAAGGTGGTATACTCCAACTGAGAAATTGATAAAAGTTCTCTATTCATTAAAAACGATGTAACAGTATTAGAATGGAAACCTGGACAAATTGGTACAATGTATAAACAGAAGTAAGTATCTAACTGTCACTCTCACAGTTCTTGCTACCCTCTAGAATATGGTTTTTCAAGAGCAGCACTATGGACATTTTAGGTCTTTGAATAATACTTAAAACAATACTTTCTGTGCACTGTAAGATGCTTAACTGTCTCTCTGGTATGAATGCCAATGACATATCACCCAAATCCAGTTATGACAACAAAAAATGAGTCTAAAAATTGCCAAATATTCCTTGAGGGGGCAAGATCACTGCCAGTTGAGGACCATTGTTCTTCACTCAATTAACGTAAGTAGGTAATTGTAATTATTAGTACAGAAGCACAAATCTTGGAGAAGAAAGGCAATGTAATTGTGAGAAATAGCTCTATCACCTTTCCTTTTCATTAAAAAGTGACGAGATATCAAAACTGATGGCCTCACTCTCATTCTTACTGATGTCAGCTTTTTTTTTTAGAATTTAACTGTCTCTAGATTTTATTTTTTTTATTTTGACATTTAATCCACTGGCATTTTATTTATTTATTTTAACCATTTATCATTTATTTATTATCATTTTTTACTTTACAATATTGTATTGGTTTTGCCATACATCAACATGAATCCACCACGGGTGTACACGTGTTCCCCACCCTGAACCCCCCTCCCACCTCCCTCCCTATACCATCCCTCTGGGTCATCCCAGTGCACCAGCCCCAAGCATCCTGTATCCTGCATTGAACCTGGACTGGTGATTCATTTCTTATATGATATTAACATGTTTCAATGCCATTCTCCCAAATCATCCCACCCTCTCCCTCTCCCACAGAGTCCAAAAGACTGTTCTATACATCTGTGTCTCTTTTGTTCTCTCGCATACAGGGTTATCGTTACCATCTTTCTAAATTCCATATATATGCGTTAGTATACTGTATTGGTGTTTTTCTTTCTGGCTTATTTCACTCTGTATAATAGGCTCCAGTTTCATCTACCTCATTAGAACTGATTCAAATGTATTCTTTTTAATGGCTGATGTCAGCTTTGAGGATAGATGGGAGAAAACCTTCCCTTCTCTTACTAACTTCTAGGAGTTTGCGGATCAAAAGGGTTCAAGTAACTTAACAGCAAAAGAATTAAGAAAATCTAAAAGAAAGAAAACAGAGATTTCAGGATACAATAGAAGGATGCATTAAATAGAATACAAGTAAGAGGGAAAGAAGACACAGAGGATGAACCAACCAGAAAATAAAGTAAAACGGAAAAATGGAGATAGGCTAGTAGGGCATCTCAGCAGAGAAAAAAGTAGGTAGAGAAAGAGAAAAGAGTTGTTAATTTAGTGCTGCATACTTAAGATCTATATAACAAACTTATGAATTAAAATTAGGTCACAGTTATAGCAACTGACTAAATATACACTTATGTAAAACTCTGCAGTAATTATTATAAATAAGTATATATATTTTATGGAGAAGGAAATGGCAACCCACTCCAGTATTCTCGCCAGGAGAATCCCATGGACAGAGGAGCCTGGTGGGCTACATACAGTCCAAGGGGTTGCAGAGTCAGACACGACTAAAGCAATTTAGCAGGCATGTATATACATTTTATCATTCATACACATATCTGTGAATAATATATTTCAGAATACTTAGTGAAAGAAGCATAAAATATTCTTCTCATTAGATGAAAAACAGTGAACTGGAAACATATAGCTCACATACATTCTAATACCTAAAATTTAAAATCTCAGCCTAACTATACCACCACCATTTGTGATGACATCTATTTAGAGCCAAATTAACCATAAATTATGTCAGAATACAAAATAATCTTAAGAACTAACAGATCTCTAATTATCTCAGTAAGTACTACAGTTAAAACTTCATGATCATTCATAGAAAAAAAAAGTATATAACATACCGAAGAAGTCCAAGATAGTAAGATTTGTCTAAAATTTGCCTCTGGGGACCTAAAAAAAATTTTTAGGTATTAGTGTTCAATTTGAAAATGCCACTGCATTACCAAATCCAAAGCACAATCAGAATTACACTCAACAATTCTCTCATAGCTCTTACAAATGTCCCAGTAAGTCTAAAAATCTGAAAGAAGCAATGAAATAGAAAAGAGAACTAATATCTTAGCATCATGACATAATGGAAGCCTGAATTAAGATCACAAAGATGGGACTAGACGTTGGGCTATTAAGAGAGTGGATTAAAAAAAAAACAAAAAAACATTGGATTCTACTGGTTAGGGTGACTGAATGGAAACGGGGACTAACGGGGTCTAGAACAGGACTAACCAAGAGAATGTTCTGCAACAATGGAAATATTCTATAGCAGCACTGTCCAATAAGTAGCTACATGGGAATACTAACCACTTGAAACATGGCTGGTGGTATGTGAAAAGAAGAGAAGCAAAAAGCAAAGGAGAAAAGGAAAGATATTCCCATTTGAATGCAGAGTTCCAAAGAATAGTAAGGAGAGATAAGAAAGCCTTCCTCAGGGATCAATGCAAAAAAATAGAGGAAAACAAAAGAATGGGAAAGACTAGAGATCTCTTCAAGAAAATGAGAAATACCAAGGGAACATTTCATGCAAAGATGGGCTCAATAAAGGACAGAAATGGTATGGACCTAACAGAAATAGAAGATATTAAGAAGAGGTGGCAAGAATATACAGAACTGTACAAGAAAGATCTTCAGGACCCACATAATCACAAAGGTGTGATCACTCACACTCACCTAGAGCGGGACATCCTGGAATGTGAAGTCAGGTGGGCCTTAGGAAGCATCACTATGAACAAAGCTAGTGGAGAAGATGGAATTCCAGTTGAGCTATTTCAAATTCTAAAAGATGATGCTGTGAAAGTGCTGCACTCAATATGCCAGCAAATTTGGAAAACTCAGCAGTGGCCACAGGACTGGAAAAGGTGAGTTTTCATTCCAATTCCAAAGAAAGGTAATGCCAAAGAATGCTCAAACTACCACACAATTGCACTCATCTCACACGCTAGTAAAGTAATGCTCAAAATTCTCCAAGCCAGGCTTCAGCAATACGTGAACCGTGAACTTCCAGATGTTCAAGCTGGTTTTAGAAAAGGCAGAGGAACCAGAGATCAAATTGCCAACATCCGCTGGATCATGGAAAAAGCAAGAGAGTTCCAGAAAAACATCTATTTCTGCTTTCTTGACTATGCCAAAGCCTTTGACTGTGTGGATCACAATAAACTGTGGAAAATTCTTCAAGTGATGGGAATACCAGATCACCTGACCTGCCTCTTCAGAAATCTGTATACAGGTCAGGAAGCAACAGTTAGAACGGGACATGCATGGAACAACAGACTGGTTCCAAATAGGGAAAAGGAGTATGTCAAGGCTGTATATTGTCACCCTGATTCTTTAACTTATAAGCAGAGTATATCATGAGAAACGCTGGACTGGAAGAAACACAAGCTGGAATCAAGATTGCCGGGAGAAATATCCATAACCTCAGATATGCAGATGACACCACCCTTATGGCAGAAAGTGAAGAAGAACTAAAGAGTCTCTTGATGAAAGTGAAAGAAGAGAGTGAAAAAGTTGGCTTAAAACTCAACATCAGAAAACTAAGATCATGGCATCTGGTCTCACCACTTCAGGGCAAATAGATGGGGAAACAGTGGAAATAGTGGCTGACTTTATTGTAGGGGGCTCCAAATCACTGTGGATGGTGATTTCAGCCATGAAATTAAAAGACGCTTACTCCTTGGAAGAAAAGTTATTACCAACCTAGACAACATATTAAAAAGCAGAGATATTACTTTGTCAACAAAGTTCCATCTAGTGAAAGCCATGATTTTTCCAGTAGTCTTGTATGGATGTGAGAGTTGGACTATAAAGAAAGCTGAGCACCGAAGAATTGATGCTTTTGAACTGTGGTGTTGGAGGAGACTCCTGAGAGTCCCTTGGACTGCAGAGAGATCCAACCAGTCCATCCTAAAGGAGATCAGTCCTGGGTGTTCATTGGAGGGACTGATATTGAAGCTGAAACTCCAATACTTCGGCCACCTGATGCAGAGAGCTGACTCATTTGAAAAGACCCTGATGCTGGGAAAGATTGAGGGCAGGAGGAGAAGGGGACGACAGAGGATGAGATGGTTGGATGGCATCACCGACACAATGGACATGGGTTTGGGTGAACTCTGGGAGCTGGTGATGGACAGGGAGGCCTGGCGTGCTGCGGTTCCTGGGTCACAAAGAGTTGGAGACAACTAAGCAACTGAACTGGTAAAATACTTTTATCTTAACTAATTTTAATTAATTTAAATAATCACAAATATTTGTATTTGTAAATATATAAATAATTTATACTACAAACACAAATAGCAATTGGCTATCACAATGGACAATGTAGGTTTAGACTATAAATTTCTCAATGTAGGCAAGAGATTATGATTTTATATAATTTTTCAGAGACTTTTTAGGAACACAATCTTACATTTCAGTAGGACTAAGGAAGCATCCATAGGTTAAATGTCCCAAACCTTGAGAGAGGTGAAGTGCCCTGCATGGCATGAGAGAAAAGCCTAGGAAGTACTGACTGAAATCCATGCGGGGAAGGAGAGAATGTCTCACTAGAATGGGAAATGAGGCACTGAACAGGTGCAAAAGTCACAGCAGATAGGGGTACATGCTGGTAATAGAACTTTTCACATAAGGTTTTGAACTATATTTGTAGAAAATGACTATTTTCTTAAATAATACTTAAATTATTAAATAATACTTAATATTTAAGTATTAAATATTAAATAATACTGGTTATTTAAATAATACTAGTTCTTATTAAATAAGAATCTTATTTAATCTTAAATAATTAGATAATATTTAATTATTAAATAATTGATAATACTGGTTCTATTTTAAAGGAGAAATTAATACAGTAATAAAATTTGATGAGTTATATTAGAATTGCACCCTTAAGGTTTCCGCCCTTAAGGTTTTTAAATAAGAAATAGTAAACACATAAACGATTCTGTGAATACAGTTTTAAAGACTAAACAACTACAAAATTTTGAGTCATTTTCCTCCATAGCATTGATAATTATTAAGCAAGCATTTCTAAACAACTGATTTTTTTTCATCCTTTGGCCACCCTTCATGGCACATGGGATCTTATTCAACCAGGGATCAAATCTGTGGCTCCTGCATCAGAAGTGCAGAGTCTTAACTACTGAACCACCAGGGAAGTCCCACAACCAACTGGTTTTCAATATTTAGTGAAATAAGTTGTATCATAAGTAAGAAAATTAAGTTTGCTGAAAGGTAGGATATATTATATTATAGAAGTCGGTATAACATCTTATAATTAATTTTGTACTAGTATGTTCATCCCTGATAAGTCATTTGCACATACACAGAGAATTTAAAAACTCAATATGAAACAGCTCCCTATGTTTTGATTTATATATATATATAACAACCAACTTTTTGAATCAAAACATATAGTGTTATTATTATGTATTTCTAAACACATAGAGACATAAGGAGAGATGTAGTATAAATCTATATGTTAGCCTCCCTTACTTAAGCATTATAATGGAATAATAATTATTACCAAAAGTAACACTTCTGGTCTCACTTCTCATAAATATATAAATACCTACTACTGTCATTTGATATGGAAACCAAAAAAAAAAACTACTTAAGAATATTTCTATATAGTACTAGAAATCTAATTTTCATTTCTGAGTTTTCCTTCAAATTATTTCAAATTTCTTCAAAGAAATTATAGCAAAGTTCACCAACAAGGACCTACTTACTCTATAGCATAGAAAACTATACTCAATATTTTATAATAACCAAAAGGGAAAATAATTTGAAAAGAAATATATACATGTATATGTATATATAACTGAATCACTGTTCTGTATACCTGAAACTAACATAATACTGTAAATCAACTATACTTCAATTTTAAAAAGTTATAGCAAAGTTCACCAGAAAAATGATTAAAATAGCTCATACATGTATATAACTCCCTAGTTCACAATGAATTCTCACATTCATTCTCTTATTTACCCCTTAAAATTTTTGAATCAAGGAGTAAGAGCTGAGTAAAATAGCCTCTTTCACTGTATAATTTTGATTTAGCAATACACTGTAATAGCTCCCAGGTAGCGCTAGTGGTAAAGAACCCATCTGCCAACATGTGATGTAAGAAATGAGGGTTCCATCTCTAACATCTAGGGTCAGGAAGATCACCTGGAGAACGGAAGGGCAAGCCACTCCAGTATTCTTGCCTGGAAAATCCCATGGACAGAAGAACCCTGTGGGCTACAGTCCATATGGTTGCAGAGTCAGACATGACTGAAGTGACATAGCACTAATATACTGTAATATTTCTTATACAAAATATGCTCATCTTCTTAAAATAGATACCTTTCATAGCAGTTTTCATTCCACTCAAACCTTGCTGTGTTACAGGACGATCAGCAACTTTGATTTGAGAAGACAGAACTCCTCCTGTCCCTATGGGACCACCACGAGAGCCTGGTCTTGCTGTTCCAGGTGGCATCTAAATGACAAGATTCAGTTTCAATAAAATAGAGAAAGACTGTGCCTCTAATATTAACACTATAAAAAGAATATTAAAAATAAAACTAAGATTATATGTAATATGTAAAATTTTCCTTACATTTTAAAATGTTTGAAATAGTAAATAAAATATCTAAAATGAATGAAAAGTAATATTTTTCTTTAAAATGTAAAATTCTATGTGTTAGACATATTTATATCACTTCCAATCTGTAAAGAAACAAAATGTCCACATATCTGTCCTTATTTAAAACAGGACTAATGGTGAAGCTGAAGCTCCAATATTTTGGTCATCTGATGTGAAAGACCAACTAATAGAAAAGTATCTGATGCTGGGTAAGAGTGAGGGCAGAGGGAGAAGAGTACATCAGAAGATAAGGTGGCTGAATGACATCACCAATCAATGGACATGAACCTGAGCAAACTTTGGGAAATGGTGAGTTTATACAATATACCTGTCTACATTTTTCGCCAATACATTTAAATTTCATTTTTTAATATAAAATTTTTAAAATATCTAGGATTCTGTATCAGGGAAGAATTTGGTTTATTAAAACAAATGGTTTACCAATTATTCAGCAGTACTGAATACTCCACGCTTTCCTACTATTTGAAATGCAATCTTCATCATCAATTAAATTCTTACTTGCCTAATTCCATTTCTGGTCTATTCCATTTCACTTGGTTTTGGCACCAATACGCTATGCCCCTAAATTGTTGTAGCTTTAAAATAAATTTCAATATTAGTATGACTACACATCGTCTCTTAACATTAGTCTTTTAAACATTCTCCCACATTGACATAGTCGTGTCCAACTCTTTACAATCCCATGGACTATACAGTCTATGGAATTCTCCAGCCCAGAATATTGGAGTGGGTAGTCTTTCCCTTCTCCAGGGGATCTTCCCAACTCAGGGGTTGAACCCAGGTCTCCCATATTGCAGGTGAGTTCTTTACCAGCTGATCCACCAGAGAATCCCAAGAATACTGGAGGGGGTAGCCTATCCCTTCTCCAGCGGATCTTCCCAACCCAGGAAGTGAACCAGGGTCTTCTGCATTGCATGCAGATTCCTTACCAACTGAGCTACTAGGGAAGCTCTTTATACTTCTAGATGTTTAAAAAAAAAAAAAAAACCACACACATATAATAGTATGCTTATAGCATAAAGAAAAACAAAGAAGAATCTCTATTATAGACAGGCTTTTCAAATTCTACCAGGATATACACATAATAATTCAACAATTTGTTTTAAACTTACACCAGTTGCCACTCGAATATTTCCTGATGGGGGTCTTATTCCAGAAGGAGGCCTTCCTGTCAATCCAATCCCACCTCGAGAAACGGGGCGAACTGCTGAAGGTTTGTGATTACTGGCCATTATTTGCTCAGTTTAACCACTGCTTGGAAACAAGAATCATTTAATTCTCCTTTGATACCGCCTATAGCAAGACAGGAGTGAACCACATACCCTTTCAAACATTTAATCCACTGTGACTTTTCTTCCAAATTGCTATTGTAGGTACCATTATGCACAAGGTTAAGCCTGCTTTAATTTTGTTCAGGTTTGACATAATTGTTCCACTCAGAACCATGGAATCATTTATTATAACATGCCCTCCTCATTTCCCTACTCTCTTATCAAAATGCAAGTCCCTCTACTTGCCTTTCTCTCCTGGGCTCTCATTCATACTTTAGTTAAGTTTTCTCTCTCCTTGCAAAACCAGTATCTTTCTTCTCTGACTATTTTTATCTGTGCTTTCTGGTCTATAGAAAATTCTCTTATATTCTCAACCCTGGTATAAATACCTCCTTGTACTCATCAACTTAACAAGATCCCATCTTCAGAAAAAAACTTTTGGTAGTAAAGGCTGTCTTAGCTTCTTGTCCAAGGCAAAGAATGATTATATATGGCACTCTCCTTGCTCCACAGTGTAATTGGCAAACATCATTCTTCAAAGTTTAAAAAAAGTAAAACAACAGGATTGTCTTCCATTGAGGACCAAATAATGCCAACTACAATGCCTTGGATCTTTCCTGGTTGCTTTTATATAGGAGCCACCTAATCTCTCCCTCATATTTACTAAAGTCTTGTGTATCTTGTTCAGTCTCTCCATTCTAGTACCACCAACAACCTGGATGATTTCCATATGGATATTGGATTCAATATGTAACATTCTAGCTTCACAGTTCCATGACCCAAATCTCAGCAACCATTTCAACTCTAATTCCTGGCCATGGCCAGAGCTGGAGCTTATCATCATCTGGAATTGCTTCATCTCAAATATCTTAATGAAATACTTTATTCTCTGGCCTTAATTTCCTCTCCTTCTACCTTTTTATCACCTTTATTCTCACAAAAGACCCTGATGCTGGGAAAGATTGAGGGCAGGAAGAGAAGGGGACGACAGAAGATTAGATGGTTGAATGGCATCACCGACTCAATGGACATGGGTTTGGGTAGACTCTGGCAGTTGGTAATGGACAGGGAGGCCTGGCGTGCTGGAGTTCATGGGGTCACAAAGAGTCAGACATGACTGAGCAACTGAACTGAACACCTCCCCTTAAACTATTGCCTTTATTCATTCTCTCCTATTTTATCAGCCCCCTCCTGTACTCAGCAGAATAATATATCATTTAAAATTGACTATTTAAAATAGCATTTTAAAATTATGGTCATAATCTATTAGCATCTTATAAAAACAACTTAGAGGGTTATGACCAATATGGGTTAAATATGAAATAGAACAGAAGATATAAGAGGTTTCACTGCACATAGGAAGGGTACTGTTTCATTAAATTTTTCAGTTTTACTTTTGTAAATTTACACATATGTGTATACGGGTCTATAATGTAAGATATATGTCCTATTATGGGTAATGTTCAAAAGAGTTTTAAAGATTCTGAACTAGAGAGAGAATATGGAGAAAAAGAGTACCCAAGACTCTGGCCTGAGGAATGTACATATATACAGGTTGCACAGAAGAGGGAAAGCTTGTATAAGAGACGGAAAACAAAGACTCAGAAAGCTAACAGAAAAGCCAGGAGTGTGTGTGTCAGATATGCCAAGAGAAGGCAAGAATGGTCAGCCATAGATATTTTCTTCTGGGAATTCAAGTAAAATGAACACTGAAATATCCATTGAAATCCCCAATGAAGAAGCCATTAGTGACCATGATGGTCATTTAAGAATGCCTTTCCTTCTCAACATTAAATTCCGGTTTCATGAGCGCCATCAACTAATTTGCATCCTTGAACACTCCTTCAACTCACAAATCAGAAACTATTCTCTACATTCAATCTGGACTGCTGAACACTGCTGATGGAAAACTCACAGCTATATAGACTGGAGAACTGCAAAGTCATAGTCACCAAGTTTAGATGGATCTTCATATCTCTGAAATTATTTTATTGATCCTTGATAAGCTATTCTGTCCTTGATAATTCCAATTCTTAACAACTTTTCTACTCCTGCCTCTCTCAGCAGATGACTCAATTTCATAATTAAGAAAATTAAGATGTGAAATTCATCATATTTGGAGCAAATCAACTTACCTATATCAATGCTGCCTTCCACTCTCAAGAGCTATGACTTCTCTCATGCAGGATCATTCTCTATTCTGATTTATCCTCTTAATCCCACACCTCTGGGACATTAGCTTCCCTCTCCTTGCCAAACTCCTTCTCCCTAACCCCTGCCCCAAGGTCCTTCGGAGCATTATCCAGCTCCTGAGAAGGGGACAACAGAGGAAGAGATGGTTGGATGGCATCACCGACTCGATGGACTTAAGTATGAGCAAGCTCCAAGAGGTGGTGATGGCCAAGGAAACCTGGCATGCTGCAGTCCATGGGATCGCAAAAGTCGGACATGACTGAGCAACTGAACTGATTGACTGTGTCTTTAAACTTTCTCCTTTCTTTGAGTCTGGTGTCATGTTCCATTCTTTCCTAACCCTAAAACCTAATTTCTTGATTCTGAAACCACCTTTAATTCTGTCCTATATATTCTTTTTCTACAGAGGCAAATTCTAAAATATTGCAACCATCTCCATGATACTCCGCTCTTCTGTTTCTCTTTCAATCTCCTACATCTTATTCTACTTGCCCCTATTGTAGCATTTCTCAAGATATGAACCAGTCTATTTTTCTTTTTCCTCTCTACCCTCTCATTGATCCACCTCATCTATACTCAGGTTTTGAGCAATTAATAAGCTGATGACTCACAATACTGAATCTCCAGTCCTGATTCCTCACACTCCCTCCAAGGTATTTATATCCAAACAATTACTTGCCATTTTCACTTCAATATAGTATCAACATTTCAAAATAAATGAAAACGTAAACTCACTGTCATCTCTCCTAAATTTACTCTTCCTCCTGGTGTTCCTCCTAATCACACAAGCCAGAAATTTCTCCCTCTCCCTCATTTCCCACGGCTAACCACATAATCCTACTTTTATTTCTAAATGTTTAAAATATACTTCCTCTCCATTGCTATTGTACTGTTCAGAGCCTCATGAATTCAAGTGGATTATTATATTGGCCTCCTGACTTGTCCCTTGCGTAACACACATCTTGCCTGTTATTCTCCCGAGGAATCCATCAACCACCAGTTCATAACCACCCTAACCTTCTTCTATCTGAATTTACAGGGCTGTCTGAACTGCTGCTATGCATCTGTACACATATCTATCCCAGGACCTATAGCACCAATCTGCTTAAATACTTTTCCACCTTGAAGGCAAGAGCTGGATTTTATTCATCTTTATATCCCCAGCATTAATCTCAGTGCCAGACAAAATCTTGTTTTCTTTTGTACCTTCTAAATTTCCTCCCACATGAAGGCATTGCCAGCTACAAAACCCGGCTACAAACATTTACTAAATTATGAAAAAGAAAACAAATCACTTCTTGAACCAAAATGGCTTCTCAGTTTCTATAGCCCCTGCCCAGTACTTCTTCTCTGGGTTTCCTGAGCATTATTCATGATCAGTCCTGGAATTGTTTCTCTCCTCTCCATAATATTTTGTTTTCATATAACTCTAACTAGGCTGATGACTCATAAATCGGTATCTTCAGTTTTGTTCTTAAAACTGGACACCACTTCTGAGTTTTCAACTATTGGGGGGAAGTGGATTTCTATTCAGATATACCATTATTACTTTATATTTAATATCTTCACAGCAGACTTAGAATCTTCCCATTCCAGCTAGCTCCGTGATTCTATTTTCTGGCCATTCTGAACTCTTCGGACAAAGTAACAGAATTATTACTCTTATTTCAAATGGCAAAGTAAGTTTTAGAAAACGACTTTTTCAAAGGCAGACAAGGTCTATAGTTCAAACAGTTTCTCCCAGGGACTTCCCTGGCAGTCCAGTGTTTAACTCTCTGTGCTTCCATTGGGGGCACCAGTTCCATCCCTGGTGTTGGAACTAAGGCAGTGCCAAGGGGAAAGAAAACGGTTTCCTCTCAGAGAAAGTTAAGACAATAAACCTTCCTTTATTCAGCAAAAATAGTTGGGGTTACTCTAGCTTTCCTGAAAACTTTAAGAAAATGCACAATACATAGAATTTCACCTGATTTTCTCTGCCACTGCTTTATTACAGCGGGGAAAAAAATTTAGTTAACATTTGATCAGTTCCACGGGGTAAAATACAAGTGAGGAGCACTAGTAACAAACATGCCACTAACTTCGGGGTTAGTCTTTCAAATATTCGCATAATCTAAGGGGTTATTCACACAACCAGAGACGTTCCAGAAAGATTAGGGAAACTAGCGGAGCTCCTACAGTTACCAGCCGTACACCCTCTGGGCGTGTATTCTTACTGGAGTATGGTGAGAGCTCTAGCTTGCAGTCTTTGTGACGATTTCAGATACTGAAATACCTGGCTCTAGGGAGGCCTGGCGTGCTGCAATTCATGGGGTCACAAAGAGTCGGACACGACTGAGGGACTGAACTGAACTGAATTATTATCACAATCATTATCCTCCCCAAACCAACCATTTTAATATATTTGAAGAAGCGGAAAGTTGCTAAGTCCCTTCCGCTATGACCAACAGACAGACAGCTATTATTATTACTTGGAGTAAAACTCAGCCCACAGTTAATTTTCTGAGGCGCTCGGGTAGTTTTCCCTCTGGTCCCCTGGCAGGTCTGCTTAGGGGACTGTGTGAGAAAATCTCTTTTCATGTTCTGCAGGACTAAAAATGGGCCTTCCTTAGCCCGCCGTCGGGCTGGAGGAGAACTCCTAAGAGCCGGGTTTATTTTCTTTGAAGCGCATCAGCATCGCCCAAGCTAAGATAACCAGTAAGGGAGGCACGGACAAAGTTGGGACCGGGGATTTCTCACCTCAGCCGGCGCTGAGGGGTGCGAAAGGAGCGCGGTCACACCACTCAGGGCCACTCGAACTTCTTGCGAGCCCTCTACCACCGCGTAGCCCACCGGTCGGGCCCGTGAACCCGCTCCCTAACTGGAAAGGCCGCGCTCACCTGCGTGCAGCTTTCCTAGGCCCTCAAAGCCTAATCACTGGTAGCCGCGAGCCTTTTCGTCGCCCGGCAACAGGGGGCGGGGTGCCTCCATCTGATTGGCCAATCCTCGGCCTCAGCTCAGTGAAGCGAGGGTGAAATGTTCTCGCGATATTTGACGACTAACTTTGGTTTCCTCGGTACCTCAGAGCTTTTCTGGGAGAGACAGAAAACGGCGTTTTGGCTAGGAATGAATATTTTATTTGGAAACTGGTTTTCTTTATAATTAGAATAGTCTCTCTGATTGTGTACCTGAGGTGAACTCACTCCAGCGAGTTTTATTATATCGCTGTGTACGTCACTTGTACTACGTCAAACTTTTAAATGAGAATTATTTCAAGTTATTCCGTGGCAGGCAGCGTTCGTGGTACAGTCTTTTTACTTCTAATTAGCGGTAGTTTCCTTTTCATTAGAAGGAAGGAACACAACACATAAGATACAGCATTAAGTCTCCATGCAATTCTGGAAGCATATGTTCTCACTTCATTGAAGGCTTTATACCTTTAGGCTTCCTTTCAGAATGATTCTGTGAAGAGGACTGAATTTAGAGCGAATTGGCTTAAAATAACTTTTAATATCATTTTTTTTAAATTAAAAAGACTCAGTTCAGTTCGGTTCAGTTGCTCAGTCGTGTCGACTCTTTGCAACCCTTGAATCACAGCACTCCAGGCCTCCCTGTCCATCACTATCTCCCGGAGTTCACTCAAACTCGTGTCCGTCGAGTCGGTGATGCCATCCAGCCATCTCATCCTTCTCCTTTTTCCAGTTTTCCTATAGTCAGCTTAAATGTAATGGGAGCTCTAATTTTATATATATGTGTGTGTGTGTGTACAGATATATGTATATATATATATAAAACTTAATTTTCACATTGTTTCCATCTTGCATACATTCTTTATGTCCAGGTTTACTGTTGTATGCCTGCCTTCAAGTAGGTTAAAATCAGTACAATACAAAATGAAATAATGTTCTGTGACAGAGTTTTCAAAGTTTGTAAAACATTTTCGTGTAATTACTCCACTTAAGATCAATATATTTGTAGTGGTCATTTATTGTCTTTAGGGTCACTGTAGTGAAGGTAAGTCGGAGAAGGCAATAGCACCCCACTCCAGTACTCTTGCCTGGCAAATCCCATGGACAGAGGAGCCTGGTAGGTTGCAGTCCATGGGGTCGTGAAGAGTCCGACACTACTGGGCGACTTCACCTTCACTTTTCACTTTCATGCATCGGACGGAGAAGTATGAAGTCGGAGAAGGCAATAGCACCCCACTCCAGTGTTCTTGCCTGGAGACTCCCAGGGATGGGGGAGCCTGGTGGGCTGCCGTCGGACAGAGTAGGATACGACTGAAGCGACTTAGCAGATTTGCCATCCCAAAGTATGCCACATTGGTAAAAGGCTTATTTTGAGTGGAAGGCAATTGAAAAGATGTAGATACAAGAAAAGCTCTCGATTCCTCTATTAGCGTAAAAGCAGAACATAAATTTTCAAGGTCGCCCCTCCTTGCCTCTTAAACAGGAAAGACAAAAGTTAATCACCGGAGACCTTTATCAGCCTAGAGACTGCACCAGAGGAATCTACTCAAAAAATTAAGTAATTAGCCTTTACTGTTAGTTTCCCATCTAATTGCCTTCCCATAATGCCACCTCTAAAGACTTAGCCCTTTTATCACTTGTGTAGAAGCTTATTGTTCCTTTGTTAAGATGCTGTATAAGCCCATCTAGTCACCGAGCTATTCATCTCTGAATTTCTCTTTGTTTATATAATACATGTAATAACAACAACAACAACAACAACAACAAAAAACGTTTTTCTCGTCAATCTTTTACTACAGAGCCCCAGCAGAAACGCTAGAAAGAAAAAAACTTCAAACGTCCAACCATTTCATATGGTCTCATAGAGAAGCTACTGACAGGCCTTTTCCGTCAGTGTTTTCAGAAATAAGGGAGACCCAATGTTTGCCATTTGTATAGAACTGTGACAGTTCGAGAGAAAATCTTAAAAACAAAACTTTCTCTAAAGTACCAAGAACCCGGTTTAGTATTCACAGAATTTAAGGCAAGTGATTGTTTACAATTTTGTACCAAGCTCTCTCGTCTTAGATTTAAAAAAAAAAAAAAAAAAAAAAAAAAAAAA
>SJYV01015136.1:630147-640259 GCA_006410875.1 Neotragus pygmaeus
AAAAAAAAAAAAAAAAAAAAAAAAAAAAAAAAAAAAACAAACAAACAACAACAACTCAGGAGACTACGCAGAGTTTGAGGAAATCGGAGTAAGACTGCTCCTAAGACAACTGAAGCGAAGTCAATTAGCCAGGCCGACCAAGATTTAAAATTCAGTTCAGCCGGGAGAACCAAGATTTAAAATACCCGGATTTGGCGCTTCTGCGACTCACGCCCCGCTGACGCGTGGCATTGTGGGATTTGTAGTTCGGGACACATCCGGTATCAAAATAAAAAGCTCAGGCAGGGCTCGGAGAGGACTCCGGCTCGGCAAGGAACCAGATTTGGGCGCCCAGACGGAGAGGCCGGCGGTGGTATCTCTTCCTCAGCTGGCGGTCCAAGTGACCATCGTCTCCGCGTCGGCCTCAGCAGTTAGGACGCACACACTCTGCGTCATGGCGGGCAGAGGCCGATGATGAATTCCGGTGTGCTTGTCAGGGTTGCTGTGTCACTCGGCCCGCTCGGCGCGCCCCTTCCCTGCCGCCCTTCCGCACCGGCCCGTGGGTTCTTCCGGGCCCGGCGTCCCTCACCTGCAGGCGTCTCCAGCAGCCCGCCCGGTCTCGCCGACTGACCGATCTCGCGCGGTGCCCCGGCCCCGGGCGCCGGACCCACCAGGGCCATGGCTAGCGGCTCCTGCAGGTACCGGCTGAGCTGCTCGCTCTCGGGCCACGAGCTGGACGTGAGGGGCCTGGTATGCTGCCTCTATCCACCGGGAGCTTTTGTGTCCGTGTCCCGAGATCGCACCACCCNACCCACCAGGGCCATGGCTAGCGGCTCCTGCAGGTACCGGCTGAGCTGCTCGCTCTCGGGCCACGAGCTGGACGTGAGGGGCCTGGTATGCTGCCTCTATCCACCGGGAGCTTTTGTGTCCGTGTCCCGAGATCGCACCACCCGCCTCTGGGTCCCAGACAGGTGAGCACCCCGAGTACCGGTAGCCGCCAGGTGTGCTGCAAGCTTCCTGCGGAGTCCAGGAAGAGAGTGTCCCTTCTCTGCCCTCTTCCCTCTCTTCCTGGCCTTCCTTGCGATCCGCACTCCCCCGCCAGTTCTGAGATAACTGGCACTCTGGGTACGCCGTGTAAGAAACTTGTGAGATTTATGTGGAGAGAGTGCTGGTTAGGGGAACAGAAACCTACTTTGTTGTCCTAACTTGACACTAAAAAAGTGAGTGACCTTGGACGAACCTTTTATTTTTTGAGGCTTCACTTTGTGAATGATGATTTTCCCGTGTTTTCGATTTGAAAAATTTTTCATGCCAGGTGCACCCTCGTTAATGTAGTGTGAAAGCATCTGGCATGTGATTGAAGTAAATCCTCTTCTTTACTAAGAATTTGCTCTGTAGTCTTCCCTCAATTTGAGATGTAAGGTTCTCAAAAATTGCATTGCAGGAAGTTGCCTTGGCTCCTCTCCACCGTTATTCAACTCAGAGTTTCTTAGTCTGAGTTAGGTGATGGACTTGAGTGGAGGGGAGGAAACTCCTCAACTGTTTTATAGATATGGGGAGAGGGTGCTTTCTTGAGAGAAAGCCCATTGCCTTAAAAAGACTTTCAAGAGATTAATCAAGTTCAAGGATTTAGCCCTGACTTAGCTGTTTATAACAGGAAATGCTTCAACAGTAAGTGGGCCGTGAACTTCCAGATGTTCAACCTGGATTTAGAAAAGGCAGAGGAACCAGAGATCAAATGGCCAACATCCACTGGATCATTGAAAAAGCAAGAGAGTTCCAGAAAAAAAATCTACTTTTGCTTTATTGACTATGCCAAAGCCTTTGACTGTGTGGATCACAAGCTGGAAAATTCTTCAAGAGATGGGAATACCAGCNTTGCAGTCCAAGGGACTCTCAAGAGTCTTCTCCAACACCACAGTTCAAAAGCATCACTTCTTCAGTGCTCAGCTTTCTTCACAGTCCAACTCTCACATCCATACATGACCACTGGAAAAACCATAGCCTTGACTAGATGGACTTTTGTTGGCAGAGTAATTCTCTGCTTTTTAATATGCTCTGTAGGTTGGACATGGGTTAACTGGAAAAGCTGAGCCTTTAGGTTTCTTTTCCCTGAGCTATTTTCCCAGTTGAAAGTGTTTATTTTCATGGCAACAACCTTAATTTTCTTTGTTTTGAACATACTTTAAATCCATTTGGAAGTTTTGGCACTGTGCAGGACGAATGGCCCTGTTTCTGAGTTGTTCGTGTTATGTAGCTGGATGTCACTTGTCCTTTGGTACGGAAAGGACTTCTAGGGTTATTTTTCATCTGGGCTTGAGAAGCAATTGGCTCTTTCAGCTCTGCAAATCCCTAGGTTTGGACTCTTCATTCCTGCTTGGGAGCCAACCAGTTCTTGATCTCATTCCTTTCTTTTTCTACCTAGCCAGATGTGTCCAACAGTAAATGACACCTAACACAGGAGTCCCATTTTCCAGCCTCTTTCTTTAGATAACAAGTTTATCATGTCCTGAGTTAATTCCAGTGGCAGCTTTACCAAATGTTCCTTACTACTTAATAAGGATCATTGGTCTTCTCTTCTGTGTTAGCAATCTCCTCATCACCTGTTGAACTAGTCCCATATATTTCAGGTACTTACTTTAGTGGTGCCTCACTTTTGCTGCTGATTCTGACTCAGTGAAGTAGGCTAGGTGACATTGTGGTAACAGACAGCCCCAGTGTCACAGTGGCTTAATGCAGTCAGCTTGCTTTGCTTCATGTAGCTCCAGTGCAGCAGGTATCCAGATGACAGGCTCCAGTGCGGCATGTGCTTTCACAGATGCTGGAACAGTGGGGAGGAGCATGGCCTAATTGGGCTCCTGTTCTTGAAGCTTCCACCTGGAAGAAACATGATTTCTGCTCAATTTTTCAATGCCATAACAAGTCATGTAACATGCCTAAAGCCAAAGGAACTGAAGAAGTTCAGTCTTATAATTTGCTTAGAAGGTAAAGAGCAGAAAATATTTTATGAATATCACTAATGGCTACCATGCACATTAAAATCTTTACATGTTCCATGTGCTTCCTGGAAACCTCCCTCTTGGTACCTTTTAGCCACCTGTTGCATTCATACACCCTGGGTTAATGTCATCTCCAGATTTTCCTATTTCCTAGATCCCTTGTTTTTATCATTCTTAGCTTACTCTTTAGTATAATACAGCTGTTGCAGCTTCCTAAGAAAACTCTTAACATGGGGGTTAAATATATTTTGTATTTGCATATTGGAAAATAGTTTTATTCTAGTCTTATATTTGACTGTTAGTTTGGCTAGATGTAGAATCCTGTGTTAAATCCATTTAACTTCAGAATTTTGAAAGCATTGCTCTATTGCCTTTTAGTGTATGGTGTTATTTAGAAGTTTGATGCCATTTCCCCTGTCTTTTCTATGGGACTCTTCTGGTCCCTTCCCAAACTTTGGGGATCTTCTCTATTTCTAATGTTATGAAATATCACAGTGCATCTCTATCTCTGTTTCTTAAAGTGCCTTTCACTGGACACTTGTAGGTTCATTCAGTCTGGATATCTTGACCTTCACTTTGAGGGAATCTTATACTGTTTCTTTGTTTTCTGCCCCAGTTTCTCCTCTTTCCCCAGTTACTTCTTTTTGGAATCTCTGTTACTTAGATGTTTGACATTCTAAAATTATTTTCTAACTTTCTTAACTATCCTTTCCTGTTTTCTATAACTTTGCCTTTGGGGTCCAGTTCTCAGACTTTCCCCCCCCTGGTTTTTTAGTTTGGTTCTTCTATTTTTAGCATTTATTTTTCTTGGTCTCTCAGTTCTTTTTTTATATAATACTTGTTTGCAAATAATATCAGATTGAAGATTTTTCTTCCACTTTCAGAAATTGGATTTGTTTCTTATGGATCTCTCAAGCCCTTTCCCCCCTTATTTTTCTGCTTCTTTGTTTTGGTTTTTCTTTTTCATGTGGATGGAGCTTGGTGATTGGTGGTCTTTGTTAGAGGTTGAGCTGATGGCCTGACATTTTAGATGGAAATCCTCTCAAATGTCTGCATCTGGAGTTCTTTAACATTATTCAGTCCTCTAAGAATGCTCCTGCCTCTTGCCTTGGTGAATGGAGTATATATATATATATAAATATACATATATATATATATATATATACATATATGCCTGACTGCTGGTTTTGTGGGAGCAGGTATAGATACCACATTTTAGGATGGAGACTTTCTGCTTATTCCCCTGTATTTTGGGGGGCTTCTTATTCCAGCCGTTTATTAAGCCTGGTGACGTGAGTCTAGAAACTCAAGCTGCGTTTCCTCCAGAGGATGCATTTCCTCCAATCTCCTTCCTGCAGTGGGTGAGGATGTACTTTCCTGACACTAGGCTGAGAGGAGAGTTCTAGTGTTTCTCTGCTTTGTGTACAGGCTTTGAATCACTGTTCTCATTTCTTAGGTTCTCTGCTTAGCCCCATCCTCTGTGGAACCTAGTGGATACTAAGTCTCATAGTTTTGTGGGGCCAGTTACTCTGCTTCTTATCTCTTTCTGTGTAACCTCTTCCTTTTTGCTAAGACAGTTATATTATTTTGTCTTCTTTGTCCTTGTAAATTAAGACCATTTATAGCATTACTGTGGACATTCTGCCATTTAAAATCAGAATTCTTGACTTTTTTGTTTCCATGTTTTTAGATAATTTTTCATATTTATAATTTTTAGCTTGTACAGTTTTACATCAAGATAAAGCATTTAATTAGCCATCTCATTACTGTTGAACACCGAGCTTTGACTTTTTTTTTGTCGTATTGACTAGCGTGACCCTAAATAACTATATAGTGTTCCAAAATCTGTTGCATTATTTTTCTGTATAGTTTCTTAGAACTGGAAGGGATTGTGTAATCCACTTAATCCTGCTCCCTCCTTTTACAGATGAGGAATCTGATGTTAAGTAATATCCCTGTGGTCAGACAGCTCCTAAATGGCATGGTTAGGACTTGGATCCAGGGAGCCTGGCCCCAGAGTCTGCGCTTTTCTGTATTTCCATTGAGTTAAGCCTTAATTAGCTAAATACCCTCACTTCATAAAGTGTATTTAAAATTGTAGTGTTTTAGTAACTGACAAGATTGAGCATTTTTCTCTATGAAAATATGTTAATTAACCTTTTTCTCCTTTAGTTTGTAGTCTTTCATCTGGCAAGTTTGGGACATTACTTAGTGGCTCGTGGGACACAACTGCTAAAGTCTGGCTGAATGACAAATGCATGATGACCTTACAGGTACAGTAGTTCTGTGCAAGTATTTGATAAAATAATTAAGTATGATGATTCTGTGGCAACTTAACTTAATAACCATTTTCCTCACAGGGTCATACAGCTGCAGTTTGGGCAGTAAAGATATTACCTGAACAGGGCTTAATGTTAACTGGATCAGCAGACAAGACTATTAAACTGTGGAAAGCTGGAAGATGCGAGAGGACTTTTTCTGGTAAGGTCACAGTAGACAGCTTTTATAATCTCATTACTTCATATTTGCACAGATGATTTTTTTTTTAATTTAGAAGTTTTAAAGTGATACTTGAAAAACATCAGTGTATTTCAGCCATTTAATTTGGGTGAGTATAAATTTTCTGACAGTTAATATGTCATATCTTTTTAAAAGCTGTGCTGAGATCTGTCAGAAGACAACCAGATAAGGGCTAATAAATAGCTGCTTCATAAGCTATAACATGGCTGTGTGCTTCTGTGTATGTTATTTATGTAATTTTTGGTACTCAGTTAGGTTTTGGTTGTCATTTGAATGATTCAGCCCAAAACTTCCAAGCATAAGTGTTACTAAGTGTGGGTCAATTGACTTACCTTCATATGTGAGGACAACCTCACTCATGCTTTTATTCATATTGAAATACAGTGTTTAATAGTAAGAATTTTCAGGCCTTATTTATGTTGTACTTTCAGGTGGGTAGTTTTGTAAAACCTCAGCTATTAAATAACTCCTAAAATGAGGAATTGGCTGTCTTATATAAGTACTGATGATTTATTTGTGTGGCACTTAAATTTTTGATGTGATTTTTGTTTGTTTTTCCTTGCTTCTATTTATTCCTTAAAGTTGATCAACATCCTGGATAATACTGTAAGAAGTCCCTTGTGCAGATAAAACTATCTGTAGGTGGAAAATGGACAATGAGTTATAACAGAACATCCCTCTGTTTCTGCTTCCATACATACACTATATGTGTCAAATTTTATTAATCTGTTATAGGTAATCTCAATCAGCAAATAATAAGCATGGGAAAGGTTTAGATGTCTCATCTCCTTTATTAGATTACAAACTTCTGAAAATGTTTTGTCCTTTTAAAAAACATTGTAACGACATCTACAGTGCCTCAATTAATATTGAAAAAATTGAATCTTATTACGTTTTTAAAAACATTTAATGTCCTTTGAGAGAAATAAATACATACACGTATATATAATCTAGTTATACAATAACACAAGTTTTAATTCAATAAATTCTTGTCCTTTAAAAAAAATCAAGTCCTTAATTTTTATCATTTTAATGCCTTCATTTATATAAATTAAGAAATATTTCCCTTGATAAAGCAACAATGTTTGGCTTGATATGTTTTGGTTGAATCAAAAGAGTGAGAGAAGTTGTTACTTGAATCAAAAGTGGTAGGAAATAAGAGACAGGAAACTTGAATTCTTGCTTTAGCTCTGCCACTAATTGTGTGGTTTTAGATAAATTAATCTCTCTCAACCTATTTCACATTTGAATAAAGTTTATCCTATGATAGATTTTATTTCAAACTCTTAAATAATTGAAATCTTTTTTGTAATCCTGGTTTTTCTTTTCTTGGTGCTTTATAAATACTAATCCTAGTATTATGTAGTGAGAAATTGAGGGGCTATTTACTTTGTTATTCATCGGTTATATTTGAGTATTGTGTATGTTATGAATAATAACTCTTGTTACTGGGAAAGAAAAGTTGAATTCTCAAGTAAAAATCATGGGGGAACTTCCCTGTCAGTCCAGTGGTTAAGACTTCATGCTTACATCGCAGGTAATCAGGTCTGATCCCTGGTTGGGAACTAAGGCCCTGCATGCCGCATAGCCAACAAATAAATAAAGGACTTTCTTTAAAAAAAAAGAAATTCTGTGGATCAAAATCCCATTTCTGGAGGGTTTTAAGAAATAATGTAGAGAAGATATGATAAATATAAAATAACTTTCTAAGACTAGTGATTAAAAAATACTGCCAAAACTACCCTACAATTTTGGCTACCAGGCTTTTTTAAGAGGAAAAAAAATGTATTTCTCTAACTTGAAAATCAGTTTTTAATATTCACTGGTATGTTTAATAATATTAGTAAATTAAAATACATAGAGCCATCAACCAAATGGTCCATTTCTATTGATATTTATGTGTGTATATATATATATATATTTTAATACAGGGCATGAAGACTGTGTAAGAGGCTTAGCAATTTTGAGCGAAACAGAATTTCTCTCCTGTGCCAATGATGCTAGTATTAGAAGGTGGCAAATCACTGGCGAGTGTCTTGAAGTATTTTATGGTCATACAAATTATATTTATAGCATATCTGTCTTTCCAAATTGTAAAGGTAAGATTGTCTTATACTACACATTTAAAATTCTGTGTTGAGTGTTGTTCTGTCCCATCTTGAGGCTGGGGAGGTGGTGCAGAGTGCTAATGGTTAAAATCAGTTTTCAGTTTACTGACTGTAACTTGAATAATTTAGTAATGTCATTTCGTAAATATATTTTTCCTAAGGAGAAAACTGTATGATCATCTTTATATTCATTCAGACTTGATGGCTGTGTTATAAAAAGTTCTTGGGCATCTGAGAAAGATTTCATATAATTTACTGGTGTAAAGTATAGTAAGAGGTGAATATGCCGCTGCTGCTGCTAAGTCGCTTCAGTCGTGTCTGACTCTGTGCGACCCCACAGATGGCAGCCCATTGGGCTCCACCATCCCTGGGATTCTCCAGGCAAGAACACTGGAATGGGTTGCCATTTCCTTCTCCAATGCATGAAAATGAAAAGTAAAAGTGAAGTCGCTCAGTCGTGTCTGACTCAGTGACCCCATGGACTGCAGCCTACCAGGCTCCTCCATCCATGGGAGTTTCCAGGCAAGCGTACTGGAGTGGTATGCCATTGCCTTCTCCGAAGAGGTGAATATACAAAAATGTAATTTTTTGAAGTTGTATATGATACAAGTGACGTATACATAAAATTTAGAACTATAATTTATAAGTACTTCAGGGTTTAAAAATCAGTATGCCTATTTAGAAAGATAGTATATATAAATGTACTGAATTTTATTTATTCAGGCTAATTTTTCCCATATTCATTAATTTTAGATTTTGTGACAACAGCGGAAGACAGATCTCTGAGAATCTGGAAGCATGGGGAATGTGCTCAAACAATCCGACTTCCAGCTCAGTCTATATGGTGCTGCTGTGTTCTGGACAATGGTGACATTGTGGTTGGTGCGAGGTATTCACATTCTAGTCAGTCAATCAATAATATGTGTCTAGGCCTTAGGTAGGGTGCACAGAGATAAGCCATAGAATTTCAGGTGAACTGGGGAGATCACAGGCACATTTGTCTTACTAAACAAAAGAGTAATAGGTATAACAGCTTTTGCATTAGTGATACATGATATATTACATTACTATGGTATTACAGGTTGTACAGTTGAAACTTAAAATGAGAGAAATTACAAATTGGTGTGGGCAAACCTTTTGGAGAAGAAATTTGAATTGGGTTTTGAAAGATAATGAATAAAAACAGCAAAGAAAGTTTCTACCAAAAATAGAAGTGCAAGTAAAGTGTGGCATGGGACCAGGAGTGATGTGTGTGGGAGATGAAGGAAAATGGTGGAGGACCAGTTCTAGGGAGCAGTGGATGATAGTAGTAAGATGGTAGGGTGGGCCTTAATCATGAAGAACCTGGAATGCCCAGCATTTGTTAGATTCAGTGCTTGGGGTTAGAGGGTTATAGCTCTTGAGTAAGAAGTGGTGAACAGAACTTAGGAATTATTAAATATGTAGGTTAGATTTAACTAGTAGTGACAATGGACAGGAAACCAAATTAAAAAGCAACTATAGGAGTGGGATGTAAAGTTATGAAATATTATTACCCCCACAGTATTAATAGATAAAAGACAAAAAAAATGAGATAATGCATAGGGAAAATGATCAGAAAGAAGATGAAAGAAAAGGATAAAGTTTCAAAGTTTGAATGAGTAGAAGTCCACATTAATAAAAATGGAGAAGTGCGAGAACTGGCCTGGTGAGAAAGGTGATAACCTCCTGGGATCTGTGCTGTTAAGTCACACTCAGGCAGTTGGACTGAATCCCAGTGTAACAGCTGGGACCGCAGATCAAGATTAGCATCAGACTTCCAGAGACCAGGGATAGGGCATCTGAGAGAAGAAACAGAAGGGAAGGAGCAGTACTAAAGGCTGAATTTGTGATACACTGTGGATAGAAATAGAAAAGCCAGTAGCCGAAAACAGAAAAAGCAATCCAGATGTTGAAATACAAACTTGGAAAAAAGAGATTTTGGAGGCCAATTGTGATCAGTGTCAGTCAGTACATGAAGGGTTAAGGAATGAAAAGTTAGAAAAGCTTTTGGATTTGCTTTGAAAGATGTTAGTAGTGACTTTTTTGACATCACATTTTGATAGAAAAAGGTAGTAGGAGGAGACAGACTTTTCTGAAGAAATGGATAAAGGAAAGGATCACAGGCTACTCTGGCATTGAAGGCAAGAGGGAAAAGAGAGAGGCAGCCATAAGAGAGTGGGGTCTACTAAAGCACGTGTATTACTCCTTGGCTGGGTCAGGGTTGATATGTTGGTTTAGTTATTTTCACCCTAAACTTATTTAAAATTGAAGAAGAATAAAAGTGATAACATTTGCTGTTAGTAGAAGGTTAAGTAAGAAAGTTCACTGTAGAGCTGAGTGAGATTAATACAGTTGAAAGTGGGTAACTGGGCTCCCTCACCACAAAATTTTCAAAAGAGAAATTATGGAAACCAAGTCATTTTCCCAAGAATAGAAATTGGGCCTGCCATCTAGTCCAGAGGTAAAGCTTTTTTTTTTTTTTTTT